>CM076576.1:122962603-123145794 GCA_034641835.2 Pinus albicaulis
AAAAAATTTGTGAAATGTCGATATGGAAGAGAAGGGAGGGCGATATGGTGAAATGGTGGTGTTATGAAATGGAAGTGAGTACGGAATGAGTGGTATGAATAGAAGGGCGATATGGTGGAATGAGTGGTATGAATAGAAGGGCGTAATAGGGCGGTATTGACTATTCAAAAAATGGAAGGGGTAGTATATTATGGAGGGGCGGTATTGGGAATAAAGTGACAGCGTTGATATTGAATGAGGGGCGTACATATGATGTAGGGCTGTATTGCACGGTGGGAGGGGCGTACATATGATGGAGGGCTGTATTGTGAGTAAGGTGACAGCGTATTATGAATAAGGTCGCAACGTATTAACATACAATGACAGCAGCGTGGTATTAAACATTGTATGGCAGCGCTGTATGATATATATGGAGGGCACGATATATGAATATATGAAATAGCAATTGTGTAACGTTATATGAAATATGAGGTAATGTTATATGGACATCGTTTTATGAACGAAACAGCGCTCACGTGAGGGTACGGTTGACAAACTGTATTATATGAAGGCATATGACAAATAGCGTTCAAAACAAATGGAGATAGCGCATGCGTGGAATGTATACCTGTGTTGACAACGGACAGAGATAGAGGTAATCTGTCACTGTATATATATGATGCAACGGACAGCGCGGTAGCGTTGTGAAACCAGGAGGGCGTGTTACAATATGCAGGCGGGTATAGTGATAAAACGCTGGAGCTTTGATAAAACGTATTACAAATTATAAAGTGGAGTCGACTGTAAAAACATGAAGGGCGTATACGTAAACATATGACAGAGCGTATATATAAGCGGTATTTAACATTTGAAAGGGCGGTATGACTGGACAGCGTTAATGTAATATGAAATAGATAGCAGACAACGTTAAAAAGAGGCGTATTAAATGGGAGGAGCACAGGTGTGAGGTAATGGGAGGGTAGGCGCAGGTAGATTAGGAGCAGACTGTGTATGTTTGTGCGTAGAAGATGGGTATTGCTGTGTGAAAATGGGTAGGTAGATGGGGAGCACAGGTTTGGGAAGAGCGTGGAGAGGTGAGGGAGTTATGTATAAGCGTGGAGTTTGGTTGAATATATGCAGAGGTATGGAGTGATAAGCTATGGCGCGTGAGTAATAGAGAGCGCAGAGAGGTGAGGGCGCTGGGTATAGGGAGGTGAGGTGAGCGCAGGGTTTGAAAATGGGAGGTGAGGGCGCAGGGATAAATGGAGAGGGAGGTGAGTGAATGGAGCGTAGGGATGAATGAGGAGCCCAAAAGGGCGTTGCAAAAAAAAATTTGAACTTGGAGTCTGGAAAACCAGGTTGGGAGCTAGCTGGGTATGAGCACCAATTTGCGTTGGCAGAACTGCAAATGTCAGTGCTAAATAGGGAAAAAAAATGCAGAATAACAGTCTAGCAATTAGGAGCAGCAGAAAACAATTAATAAAATTGACTGAGCAAAGGGTAGGGAATTACACCACAGGGCAGAAATGCCAAATGTGCGGCTGGCTCTGATACCATGTCAAACCAGGAGGTAACTCCACAAAACTGGAATTGTATATTAGCTGAAGAATGTACATGCTCTTATAGATGGGAGGTGAGGCTATTGGGATTCAGCTCCCAATGACTCTTGGCCTTCCTTATTTCCTAATAATAAATAATATACAAAAATACAAATGCACACCCATCCATAGGATTAGGTGTCAACATTATTAATTAGTTACATAAATAATGGAATAAAGAAAACCGCTTTGCAAATGATCTAATTACAAAACCCACTACAACTTTTTCGACACTCATAAAAAAATGAAAAATACTATGTGAAAGCAAAAGTTCTTGAAGAAGAGATGGAACCGAGCTATCGACAATATCTACTCGTGCAACTGTTTCTTTCCCCCTCTTCATCGTTTTTGTCAAACAACTTTGGACGCCTTGACATTAACGTGTTTGGAACCCATTTGGGTGATGGCAAGGTAGTCACCCTATTGCATGGATGTTTTCTACGAGACAACTTTGGATGCCTCAACATTGACGTGTTTGGAACCCATTTGGGTGATGGCAGGGAAACACTGTCACCCTATTGCTTTATAGGACCCACGGGAAGTCACCCTATTGCTTTAGAGGCCCACGAGAATATCCATCAGGGAGCCCGAGAACTACAGAGAACCCATTGGCATGCCCGAATGGGGTTTATAGAACCGAGATATAATGGCCAGGGTGTAGGGAGAAGAGAATTGATATGCATAGATGTGGAATGGGAACTTGTTGCAAGAGGAGGTCAACATTTGCCACTCGGACAACGACATGTTCTTATTCTATACAATCCATTTTGTATTTTGTATTATAATGAGACCATAATTTTTTTATGTATTTAATGAGTTATGGCTTGGCTATGGAGTCCTCGTTTTTCATAGCTGTTTTAGGTGATGGTCTTCCTAGGATTTCTACATAATGTTATTGATAACTTACAAGGATTTTTTTCAATAGGGTTTTGTATTCATGTGTACTAATTATATTTAACCAAATTTGTCATTTTTAATCACTTATATTAGTTTTATTTAACCTAATTTCTATAGGTTTAGTAGTCTGAAACCCTCTATAATTGCATAAGCATATTGCATTTAAAAATGATATTAACGTATCTAGTTGCAACCAAAATATCTAAAAAAAATAGTATATTATCTAACAAAATAATTTTAAAATGGTATTAGCATATGTAGATTGTAGAAAAATTACATACTATGTAAAGAAAATAGTATGGACAATGTTGAAAGTCTATTAGCGATAACATATTTTTGTTAAATGAATTGATACATAATCATTTCGGCTTAGTGATTTTATATGGATGTACTATATGTAAAAAGGTATTCAACAATGAGTGGAATCGAATGGAGTTTATAGAACCAACATATCACAACCAGGATGTAGCGAGAAGAGAATTGATAGGCAGTATTCAACAATAAGTGGAATCGAATGGGGTTTATAGAATGAAGATATCACGACGAGGATGTAGCAAGAAGAGAATTGATAGGCATAGACCTAGGTTGGGAACCTGTTGTAAGAGGAGGTCAACATCTTCCACTCAGACAACAACATGTTCTTATTCTATATAGTCCCTTTTGTATTTTTTATTGTAATGAGACCATAATTTTTTATGTATTTAATGAGTTATGGCTTGGATATGGAATCCTTGTTTTTCATAGCTATTTTAGGTGATGGTCTTCCTAGGATTTGTACATAATGTTATTGATAAATTACCTTTTTGAACGCAACCATTGTTCTGTACTAGTGTTTGGAGGAGGGCAGAGGTCTCACTTCGGGAAGAAGGAGGGTCGTAAGTTTGGACAGAGGGCTAGAACAACCCTTCACCTCAACGTATGAGAGAAAATACTTCATTGAGTATAGTCGGAGTTGTAGGATATATTTTGGAAGCATTTGGAGTAGGCCACTAAGTATTGTTAGTATGCCTAACGAAGCAGTCAATAAGCGACAACAATAAACCAACTCATAAATGGAAGAATAAGGTATGTGATGAAGTGTTGAGTTGTATTTTGTTTCTAACTCGATAAACTGTCCTAGGGTGGAAATTTTTTATTATCATCTTTAAGAACTGTTAGAGAGGACAGCAGAAAGGTGACAAGGTGCCTTATACATGCTGTTATAAAGGACCTTGTACAAAAGAAGGAGGGCACACTTGGGAGTCCTAGATTAGGAAAGTTGGAGGACATCCTATGAGCAAGTTATATCAACATTTTTTTTGGTGTCACGTCATGATGAGTGGCATAAGGTTGCAGGTATGTATTTCCTCTTGAGCTGATGTAATTTATAGAAGGGTGGGTGTGCTAGGAGAAGTCCGTTAGCAACCACGTGGAGGAGTTTCCTAGATGTTGGATTCCCTAACTAGGAGCATATGCTACAACAAGGATTGGTCACTCATGTACTATTTGAGGTTAGCATGAGAGTGGACCAAGTGTGGATGTGATTGAGAATTTATGGTATAGTGGAGGACAACGTGATAGTGCCCAAGTTGGAGCCTGATGTGAAACACCTTGATGGGAAAAGGTTGTTGTGAGAATGGAAATTGTTGAGCTCAAGGGTTTGATCAACCATGAGCAGTTTGTGCAGCCCTAAAATTTTGTGTAGAGAAGGACTTCTACATGAGATGATGGGCAGTCCTCCTAACCTGAGTTCATTGTGGGAGATAGAAATATCGTAGTGATAGGTGGGAGCCATCCATGCCCTATTTTGGTCTTCATCGTTGCAACACAGGAAGACCATAGTGAGATGAAGGCCATGAGTATATGAGGAGCAGCAGTGTGAATATTGGGAGTTGTTCACAAGTGGAGTTGTGAACAACTCGACGTGAGTCTTGATGTGTTGATACATTGGTGAACGAATGATCAATTCGTGAGCAGATTGATAACTAAGATTCAGTGATCATATGGACTTGGAGCATTGATAGAGGAATGAGGTGCATATCAAGAGTTGAAGGACCGATAAGGTACAGGGTATGACCGAGTGGAGCTGAGATAGTCAACTACATTAATGAGATGGTCAAAATATCTTGTTGAGGGCAGATTGGTCGTTGATGTATTGACACCAAGCCCCAACTTGTATCTTGTACTAGTGGATTATTGAGAGCCATTACCCTTGGTATGGGAGCCCTAAAATGTCGTATTATATGTTGTTTAATATAACTAAGTCGGGTTGAGAAATGTAAAACGTTGTTTATATTGTGTGCATGTGTGATTTACTATTGTTTATGTTTCAATGTTCAAAGTAGTTCGGCTGAGATTCTTGATTTGGTAGTGTCAGAGATTTTAATATTCTATCCTAAACCCAAGATCGTGGAAATTCAATATTCTTCTCTTGAAAATTTGCCTCAGCTTATACTAATGACTTTCATCTATTCATCAACTCAACTAGGTTTTCCTTAAGCAAATAGACACCTACATTCACACACCAATTGTCAATTTTAAAAACATAAGGCTTCCCATACTCTTCTATTACTTCCCTCAATATTTCTCCCTAATGTGGTAAGGTATTTTTTTGGTGCTCCTTATGAGGAAACAATGAATCCTCCTTCATTTCAGTAACATTTGGTTTCTTTCATTCTTGAGTGATTTGAAAAACCAAACCTTCATCCAAAATATTTATGGCAACCCAAGGTGGTTGTCCATTTCCTGCAAAACTCATTTCTTACTCATACATTCCTCTTATTTTTTAGTCATGGTTATCTTTTATTTTTTTGTTATTTCCTCTTACAATCTCCTCATTTTGTATGACATATTGTGATGGTTTTCCCTCCTTTTGACCTGCACATAAAAATTAATGATCAACTTTAGAAGCGTGAGGCTCTTATGCCTCCACTGATGTTACTAGCATCTTTTGTAGATTTGTACATTTCATATCATCCATGAGACCTTAAGTTAGTCTCACCTCCTCAACTTCACTATCACTTCCATTACCTTGTATAATATCATTTAAGGAATTTTCTTCCACCTAAAAACCCTGGTTCTCATCTGCTACCGAGGTTATCGCTAACAACTTCCTACAAAATTGTTTCTATGGTTGTCTCTCATTTTGAGAGGTAGTCCGTGTACCTTCTCCTCTCTTTGAAACTCACTATCCATGCATTTCGTCTGCATTCACATAGAGTTCACCCACTTTAAAGAAAATAACGCATCGCAACACCTCGAGTATTTCTCCTACCAGGACTTCTTACTAATTTTCCCCAAGACCTTCTCCAAATTCCTCTACACCTTTGATTAATGTCTCACCAACATCCTTTATTAGTAGATCCCTTTGTTGCTTCGATTAATTTTCTCGTCCTCGTCCACTCTCCCAAATATTATACATAAAAGCTTTTGTATTAATATTGAGAGCACAAAGCACACAAAGAAGTGCTTCAAGACTTAATAAGAAATCATCATAGTTCTGCCCTTTCATCTTACCAATCAATTCAATACATACTAAGGTAGGAAAATTTAGTGACGGATCCTTAGTCACACCTAAGCCAAAACTATTTCTTCTAGGATGTTGTTGTCCCTCTCTGGAAAATTATTCTCTGAGTAGTCGAGGCATGCTCTCACTCTCAAAATATTAGTTTTTGCAACATACATACATTCAGACAGGAAATAAAGATACATAAATATCATTTTAATTAAAATTAAAGGAAATATTTATAGAGGAGTGCAAAATATTGCTCCTTGAGCACTTCGCTCTCTAATTGGGCTTCTACTTTCTCCCCTCACAATCTACAAAAAGTCCCTTATGATATGTGATTTAACACCTGCACATATACAATTCCCTTTAATGGGAAAATATCTCTCCAAGACAAGAAACTAGACACTTATCCCTAAACTACCCAACACCCAAACTAAGCACTTGTCAAAATTTACAAAAACCTACTTATCCCAAAGATCAATTACTCAAAATATCCTAAACTCCTAATGATCCACATTTTCACATTCTTCTAGAATCAAGACAATTGGCCTTGTTACAAAATCTTCTAAAGAAGTGAGTAAAATAAAATTTACATGTCCCCTTTTGAGGCCTTAAAAAATATGGTACAATTGGCATTGATCCTAGTGCATCAATAAGTGCAAACATTTATATTCTTATTATTTACAATGGAAAATCCTATAATAAGACAAATGAAAAGTGGTAATATAGAGTAATAATAGTTATCATTAGTTGTTATCTTTAATGCAGGTTGAATTTAATTTATACTAAACACTTCTGGATTTTGGCTATCTAAGGAGGTAAAGCTTAATTCCTATTAAATGCCTCATGGATCCTTGATTGTTAACCTCCTTGCTTAGTTATGAGGAAAAATATTTCCTAAAACTCAATTCTAAGTAGTTTTAAGTGATAATGGATGATAAAAAAAACAAATTTCAACCTAAAGAACATTTTGAAGAAAACGTTATCTCTCTATTTCTAATTCTAATATTAATTCTAATTCTAATTCTAATTCTAATTATCAAACTTCATCTTATTTATCTATATCTATTTATATATAAACTCTGTTACCAGAAACACAACGTTGGTAGTCGTTGTTGGTGAAAACCACTGAAGAAACCAAACGGTATTGAAAACCACGTTTTATACGGCCGTATTCGTTTCCATTGATAAAAAACGGTTTCTAGTGAAATGGATGGTTTCCCACATCGTTTTTTCTAAAAACGTCTCTCCGTTTTGGCTGGAACGTTTTCGTTTTAGCTAGAACGTTTTCCTCCATTTTTTAAAAATGGCAATTTCATTTCTCAAACTTACTAATTTTTGTAAGTTCCCTTTTCTAGTTGCGTTTCCCGCCTGTATTCTCCCATTGCATGCGAGCTAGCAGTTGGCAGCCTGGAAAGTTTGACAATTTAAGCTGTTGCAAAGTAGATTCATCCTTTCAGCATAGGTGGGTGTGAAGGGTTTCCTCTGTAAAGCTTGGAGAGAAGCTTATTCAGTCTGTGGATTCCCAATTTCGTGGTATGTTTTGATATCACCTCTGTATCTTACTGTGTGTTAATTTTATTTTTTTAAATTCCGTCTTCCTTTATGTTCGTTTGGCCTCACTGTTGACATGAGACTCTTCCCATTTTTAATGTCTCCTAGCTAGGATCAGTAGTACATACTACACCAGCGGCTTCTGCCAATTATCTATCTGTTGTCAAAACTTTGAAGTTTGAACTGCCCTTTTTGAACTGGCATAGACTGCTAACATCTTCGGGCTTCTTAATTTCAAGGCGATATCGCTTATATATTGCCGCAATTTTGGATTTGTAAAGAAGATAGGGGATCATTATCTTTCTATAATTATATTTTTGAAGTATGATTCTTCATTCGGCAATCTTTGTTGATAGATACTTTGGTTCATAACATCTCTGTAAGTGAATATAGAATCCAATAGACCTGTAGTTTAAATGTAATTTTGCCTGTCTGTAAAATTAAATAGGCCTCTGTTTTAACTGCTCAAGGCATCCTTAACATTAAATCAAGCTATTTTAACTGCTCAAGGCAATCTCAACAACTATTCTAGAAAATGAGCTTGACAATCTAGATTATTAGGTTTATTTGACTTTTGCCTATGAATTTTTAGAAGTGGCTTTAGAGATACATCTATATTAAAAAATATACAGTTAATGATGAGCTAAATTACTGATGGGCTAAATTTTTGGATCTCACAAATTATGACATCTTTCTTAAAACTAAATCACTTTTTATGAATGTTTATTTACAAATTCACATGTGGAAACATTGAATTTTTATGATTAAAGTTGTGTTTTATATTGTTAATTTTTAATCTTGTTTTTTCTCTCTCCTCGTTTCTTATAGGCGAAACCTAAGAACTCGTTTCTCATATCGTTTCCGTTTCTCGTTCCCGTTTCCTGTTTCCCGTTTCTGATAACATAGTATATAGATTTGAAAAATACAAACTATTACAATAATACTTTAAACCAAAAAAAATCAATTAGAAAAGGTCAAGTTATACATTAATATTTGGACATTTATAAGTTATATTAGTTATATTTTGCAATGCTTATTTTGTGTCAATTAGATCACTCATTTGTCATCTCTATCGATCCCATTTCTATTCTTAATTATTTATATATAAATTTGAAGCATAATAAGTATTACAATAATACTTTAAACCAAAAAAATATTTCAATTAGAAAAGGTTAAGTTTTCGATTAATATTGGACATTTACAAGTCATCTATATCTTTCCCATTTCTATTCTTAATTATTTGTTCATTGGTTTCGGTCAACACAAATCTCTATCGATCCCATTTCTATTCTTAATAGTTTGTTCATTTCATTGGTTTCACTCAACTATTGTAATCAAGCAAAGTTGTTTCTAATAAAGTATATATATTTTATTTTCACAAGAGCTTATCCTAGCCCACCATATTTTTTTTTATTTGAAAGTCATCCCATGATCCCCAAGACAGAGGAATGATCAGAGTGGTGAAGCCATGTGAGAGCCTGGTGCCTATTGAAATTGTTTATTTACGTGATTCCTCTTCTTCTATTCCAATATTGAGATTGTTCCTACAATGTTTCGTATGCCAGGATTTGAAGCATGGGTCTCTTCACTTTCCGCTGGGAACCTTGGCCCAGAGGCGTGAGGCTTATGGAAATATTGTGTTACTATTGATTAGGTTTCCAAATCTTATATCTATGTGTCATATCGGTTAGGAAATCACACCAAACCAAGAATAACTTCTTATTAAGCACTGTCCAAAAATGAGTCGTAACATGGAACATTATGTTACACAGTATTATAGTTGTCCCTATAATGGGAAAACCAGTCAAGAGCAACATAAAATAAAATCACTGCAAACAAAGGATAACTTCTTATTAAGCATTGTCAAAAAATGAGTCGTAACATGGAACATTATGTTACAAAGTATTATAGTTGTCCCTATAATGGGAAAACCAGTCAAGAGCAACCTAAAATAGTAGAGTAGAGTTTCAATAACATACATAGAATGGAAAACCAGAAAGCACAAAAGATATGACTGTCCTCTAAGTGGGAAAACCAGCCAGTAAAACAAAAGCAAGATAAAGCCAAGTTTTTAACCGTCAAAACATAACAGCGAATAAGAAATACCTAACTTGGAGTCATGAGAATAAGTGTCCAATTCAATGGGATAGTCGACATCTGTGCAATGCGCCCAATTTCCAGGTGAGCAAGATGACACTCTAGGTCTATCAAGAGCTACTTCAATACAACCAGGTTGTGCAAGACATTGTCCTGAGGACCCTGACTGTTACCAACACTTTTCCTCGAAGTGTCTTTATGTACCAGTCTTCTCGCATTCTTGTTACGAAGTCCTCGCGGACGATGGGAACTCCGGTGGACGTTAGAAAAACTGCTAAACTTCGAAAAAATAAACGTTTTGTTATACATGCAAAATGACAATATATGATCATCAGAAAAAAATAGGCCAATACCGTGCAATGGCAACCGTAAATATGATGGGCAGCGATAATGGGATTTAGTCAGGATCTTTCAAATCCATATAATATTCATCAAAGAAAATGAAATGATAATTTCACATTAGTGGCTAATGATTCACATTAGCGACGACGGTTGGGTGACGAGAACGACGGAACGAAATAACATCGATTTGTTTGCTGGGTTTACATTCAAACAAAGTGTTTGATACTCGAAAAAATATGTGCCTGTTTGTCAATATTTTAAACGCCGTCATATAAAGCACTGACGCCGATATCTATGAAGCCGTTAATGGGATGATTGTTTCGAACTTTTGGAAGGAATGGGCGTGCACGCTTGCAGGGTCCACCTGTTGTATTTAAAATAAGTGAAAGCCGATTAATGCTTTAGGATATGCTGCTGTATATGCCCAATATGAGAGATGCCATATCTGATAGGTGGGTTACTATCAACCTCCCGTTAAAGCCAAAGGGCAACCTTGTCTCATGGAATGACGGATATTAGCTTTTAATGTTTCTTTGTCGATGCCAATTGTATGGCATTTTTCTATATTTAACATTAATAGTTTTATAATGTTTAACTTGAAAATAATTAATACATCGAGAAAAGAAAATCATTTCAACGTAAAGTAAAGTAAGATTTCAAATATATATATATATATGAACAGAAAAAAGCAATAAAAATATTTCAAAAATTAAAATTAAAATAAAAAACATTATGTAGTATCGTCGTCCATGTTATGATACTCTAGTGCTTTGAAAGCACTTTGAGTGTGGTCATTTCGATGGAAAACAAATTATATTATAATGTATATGCTAGTTGTAATTGAGTGTTTACACATATGGAAAGTTGGGTGCTTTTGTAATTGAGGATGCCTTAGCATATGCTGCTGCATATGCCCCAGTCCATCCACTACTTAACCGCATTTCCGCAGAGGAAATATGGCAACTCATGGGGTGGGTTACTACGACTCTTCCAATGAGGCCCAAATACATGCATGATGAAGCCCGGTCCGAAGAGCCAAACATCCATAGTTTAGTCTCATGAGTTTCTGGTAGCTAAATAGGTATTTCTCTACTCATCTTCTGCACATGTATCACATCAGTAAATGCCCATTTCTTCTGACAGTTTGTCAAGGTATTCGATTGTGAAAATCCCCGAAATCTGTATTTCGGTATCAATTGCTCCCTTGTTTCTATGTTTATGGAGCGCCAGAGTAAATCTAACCCTGACTTTGAATCTCAAGATGGCAATTCAGCTAACAGATTACAATGTGGCAACTCAACTCACTTTGGAAAATTACAAAACTTAATATAGGGAAATTATGTCGTTGGTTATATAATTGTTGCCGGCTGGGATTCATCTAGCACCAGCCTTAGCTCTCTTGGCTTCGAATCTCAGGACGGCAACTGAAATCACTTTGGAAAATTCCATTGCGGCAACTCAACTCACTTTGGCAGATTCTAAGATGGAATACATGAAAGTTATGTTGTTGGTTTCATAATTATCGACTTCTATATCTGTGCTCGTAGGTGTTAGTGTATTGTGATACAAAAGCTTTTATCCACAAAAAGCTTATGTATGTGGTTATTTGCTAGACTTTAATAATATTAATGTGATGTTATCACCATATTTTATAGAAATGGATGTGAATTCTGATCATACTGAAATGGTAAATTTAAGTAGTTAGTTTGTGCATAATTCTAGTTGCATAATTTAGGCATGTCACACAAAAATAATGAAAAAAGAATTCATAGACGCCGTAAGTTGATAAACTTTTTCTTTCAATGGTAAGTGAAAAGTGAATTAAATACTCGCACCAATAAACTATGCAAATAAAACAAGCGTAAAGACCAGAACAAGCATATATACGACGTGAAGAAAAATATTAAAAGGACGCTTTGTTTCTAGACAACTAATAAAAGAAGAGCATTGTTTCTAGTAAAAGCAATGAACGTATTCTTTGCTTTACCAACCCCACAGGATAAAATGTATAAAAGGATTTTTACTTTAAACAAGTGATAACATAAATGACGATATGGAGAACATTGAAGCGAGGCAAAACCAATAAATAAATTGGTTGCTTTTAAATAAGTTATATACTAGCAATTGTATCATATGTCATATATTGCAAAAGCAATTGCGTCGTGTTATAAAAGAAATACTCGTTGTCATATGTTGCAAAAGAAATGCTATAAAATTGGTTCCTAAAAACTTATTTTAGTTTATTATACTAATAAAATTAACAAAAAAATTATGGTATAAAAAAGAGAAAGACTAATAAAATTTCGTGGTATAAGAAAGAGAAAGACGAACAAAAATTCGTGGTATTAAAAAGAAAAAGACGAGATGAAAAGGGGGTGACAGGCTTGTTACAGTAATAGGTGTTTTATTTATGCCTGTAAACTTAACAAAGATTCCTGGTATATATAAAAAAAAATGGGATGGGATGGGAAGGGGTCAAAGACTTGTTACAGTGATAGGTGTTCTTATTGGCGAATTGGGTGGATGGCGCATGATTAAATAGTGGGGATACATCCAATAGTTGTCTTCCTTTTGAATCCCCACCATTCAACAATGAATTCATCTGATTGTTAACTATTACCCTGCAGATCCAATAGTTGTCTTCCTTCAGAATCCCCACCATTGAACAATGAATTCATCTGGTTGTTAACTATTACCTATCAGCATTCACTATTCGTGCTTCAGGTGGGTGTAGTCGTGCTTTAGGTGGGTGTGCTAGTTGTAATCGCAATCACAATGCAATAAACATAGCATATCCTAAACACTACTTCACACTAATTGCATAATTGGCATAATAAGTTAATGTATCCCGTCCAGTAAGGCAACAAGGGCTACACGTATTACGTCATGTCTTGTTCTTGGACTTTGACACATAACATCACATCATGCACTCTGCAGCCCCGTATGGGGATAGATTTCATGTTTAAATGTAAACGTAAATATAAATGATCTTACGTTTAAATGTAAACTTAAATATCAATGATCTCAAGTTATTTCAGATTTTTAATTTTGATTATATTTAAAAATTAATTTAATTATTATAATGTATATTTTAAAATAGGAAAAGGTTTACAAATTTATATAAATAAATAAAAATACAAATAAATTAGAGTTCTAGTAAATAAACAAAAATATAAATAAATTAGAGAAATGGTAAATAAATAAAACCTCTTTTATATCTATTCCATATATCTTTCTATATTTACAAAAATAAAAATAAAATTTTTATTTATGTGAAGCTTATTGGTCAAATACCATGGGAAAAATTATTATTAATACCACATGCCAAATACCATATTTATAAAATAGGTATTGTCAATAAATAAATATAAAACATATATAAAATTATTATTATTAATATCATATGCCAAATACCATATTTATAAAAGAGGTATGGTAAATAAATTAAAATTTATATTTATATTTACTCCATAAACCTCTTTATATTTAGGAACACTCAAATAAACGGTTTTATTTTGTTGAAGCCTATGGGCCAAATACCATGAACCAAATTATAATTAATACTATGAAAAAAAACATTAGTAACCCTAATATTAATATTAAAAGATAAATACAATATTAAATTTGTTATATTATAAACTATATTAATATATCATTAAATATGTTATCTCTAGATATATATAGGGGGGAGAAAAAAAACCTAGAATGATAGAGGTGGAGAGATAGGGGAAGTGACAAAGGAGGGATTGAGATAAACTAAAGGAGAGGGGACAGGAGGAAGGAGGAGAGAGAAAGGGAGAGTAGTGAGAGAGGTAGATAAGGGTAAGTGAGGGAGAGGGAGACATAAAGATGGAGATAGGAGAGAGAGAAGGAGAGAGGGAGGGAGATAGTGAGAGAATTGGCGGGCAAAGAGAGAGAGAGAGAGAGAGATGGGGGAAGATAGAGGGAGGTTGGAGAGAAATGGAGAGAGGTAGGGATATAGAGATGTAGTTGGAGGGGGAGATATGGAGGGAAGAAGAAATACATAGAGAGTTAGAAGTGGAGAGAGAGAGGGGATGACAACAAAGATATGGAGAGACAGTGTGTATTTTTAGGGGTTAGATAAAGAGACAAATAAGGAGATATGGAGAGAAGGGGGGAGAGAAGGAGAAAGAGATGTATATAGTCACATAGTTGGAGAGAGAGAGAGAGAGAGAGAGAGGGGATTAGAAGGAAAATAGAGAGAGAGAGAGATAGGGAGAGTTGTGGGGGAAGAGAGAGGAAGGTAGGAGAGAAATGGAGAGAGAGAAATGACGAGAGACAAGAGGAGAAAGGGAGGGAGATAGAATGATAGAGGGAGGGATGGAGATATGGAGTTATAGTGGGAGAGAGGGAGGGAAGAAGAAATACATAGAGAGTGATAAGTGGAGAGAGAAAAGGAGTGAAAAGGGAGAGATAGAGAGAAATTGTGCATGTTTGGGGGTGAGATAAACATAAAATTAAGGAGGATGGAGGGAAGGGGGGAGAGAAGGAGAGAGAGAGGCATATATTAACAAATTTGAAGGGTGAAAAGAGAGAGGTGGGAGAGAAATGAAGAGATAGGAAGGAAGAGAGAGAGTATATGAGAGAGTGGATGGAGGTAGGGAAAGATATGTGGAGTTGCAGGGGTTGAGAGAGAGAGGTAAGAAGAAAGACACAGAGATAGAAAGTCGGGGAGAGAGAGGGAGTGATAAGGAAGATGGAGAGAGAGGGAGAGAGGATAGGAGGGAAGAGAGATATTAGTGAGGGAGAGGGAGAGAAGGGGAATAGAGAGAGAGAGAGAGAGGAGCAGGGAGTGATAGATGTATAGATTGGAGAATAAGAGTGTATTTTTTGGGTGTGATATATAAATACGAAGGGAGATAGAGATATAGATGGAAGGTGAAGAGAGGGATAGAGACAGAGAGATTTTTAGAAATGGAGTGAGAAAGCATGTGTATTTTTGGGGGTGAGATAGACAGACAAAGAAGGAGAGATGGAGGGAGATATAAATATAGATGGAGGGGGGAGAGATGGAACACAATTTCTTGCCCTACATGCATTAATTTCAGTGTATATGGTGATTTCTAATCCTATTTGATTGGTTGCACTAGATGAATTGATTTTAGTGTAGATGTTGATTTCTAATGATATTTAATTACTTCACTATATGCATTGATTTCAATGTAGCTGATTTATAATCCTATTTGATTGTTTGCACTAAATGCATTGATTTCATTATAGATAGTGATTTTTAATCCTATTTAATTGCTTGCACCAGATTTCAATGTAGGTGTTGATTTATAATCATATTTTATTGCTTGCACTGCATGCATTGATTTCAATGTAGATGATTTATACTTGTATTTCATTGCTCGCAAGAAATGCATTTATTTCAATGTAGATGGTGATTTCTACTCCTATTTGATTGCTTGCACTAGATGCATTAATTTTAGTGTAGATGTCGTTTTCTAATCCTATTTTCTTACTTGCACTAGATGCGTTGATTTGAGTGTAGATTTTGATTTCTAATACTATTTTATTACTTGCATTAGATGCATTGATTTCAGTGTATATGTTGTTTTCTAATCTTATTTGATTTCTTGAATTATATGCACTAATTTCAGTGTAGATATTGTTTTCTAATCTTATTTGATTTATTGCATTAGATGCATTGATTTCAGTGTAGATGTTAATTTGTGATTTGGTCTAATTAGATGTATGATGGTACATTAATTTTAAAGTGATTGGATTAACAATGTGCATTGATTTCACTGTAAGCACAAACAATTATTGACAATGTACATTGATATTTTTGTTATAGTAATTCAACCTATTAATATTGGAGAGAAAGAGAGACAAGGTAGCATGTTTATTATAAAAAATCTAGTTAAATATTTAGATGGTTCATGATTTGAACTATCCTTTTCATATAATTGATATGAAAAGATGACAAAAATAACAAGGGTGACAATAAGAATAGTTATACAAAATAGTTTGAGATTGATCACAATGAAGACTATTTGTAATTGAATAGATTCAAGTATTATTCACATTTTCTACCATTCAAAATTATTGCATTTTCATTTCGTATTGAAATAATTTATTTCATCATTAAATTTATTAATGATATTTATCATCTCAACAAACCGAGGTAAGAAAGAAAATTTAAAATTAAAATGATGAGATAAATCTCAGACATATTTAGCATATTTAAAATGATTATATTAATATTAGATGTATTTAAATATTATTGAGAAAAATAATCATATGTTCGATAGATTTTCCATGGCCGCATAGCCCAGATCCATCTTAACTACAAATCTATCAAGCATTGATAGGGACCGAATCTCTCGAGGTGCAAAATTTTCCTAAAGTTTTGCACTAAAAAATTAGGTTTGCACCTTGAGAGTTTTTACCCCTCCCGATGTTTGATAGGTTTAGAGTTAAGATGGATCTAGGCTAGTAATATGTACAATAATATCAATTCATTTTATTTATATATATTCAAAAAAATTAAATATTCAGATTTTAAGTATTTAGGAAGTTTTAAAGATTTATTTTACAAATAGTTAATACATTATACACATAAAATAACTCATTTTTCATACATATAATTACATCGTAAGGTGTTCCTTTGGGAAGACATCCTTGGTGTACCACTTTGTAGATTTGTGTACCATTTATTTTTCTACTAGATGATGGAATTAATGTTTCCCATTTGATCATGGTTACAGGTCTTGGGTGGACATAAGTTGAGCGATTTCTTAAACGATTTGAATGTTTCTTAAACAATGGTCCATTGCATGTTTTATTGATGAGTCAAATATATCTGGAATAAAAAATCGTAATTGATGAAAGTTGAATCTTGTGAAGGTTGAACGATGTTCCTTCAAAAATCGCAAAATATAATAAGAACAACTGAATATTTAGGGAATATTTGACAATCTTACACTCACGAGAGAGTGGTAAATTTTGTTTGATCTTTCTTCACTATGATATTTTAGGATATTCTTGACACAAGTTCAGATTGAATAATATATATTTTATTTAATTACCATAACTGTATAGATTTCTTATATATATATATAGTCATATGGTATCAAAAATTTCAAATTTTAATACTATTTATCTGGTGCAAAGTATTTAGGTTTGAAGGGTTATTTTAACATTTTCAATTTTAAAGTATTTTTATAACTAGTATAAATTCATCTTAAAATAGATTTAGTAAGTATTTAGAGAGATCAAATCTCTTTAGACGCAAACCTCTTTTAAAATCTATATTTGGATTAACTCGATATATATATATATATATAAACACCGACATTAAAATATTTTTTTATGGTTTACATAAGTATTTTATTTACTATCCATATTGAATTTATTTTTTTATTATTAATACATTCTAAATGCTTACTTTTATATTAAAAATTAAATTAGTTGTAAATCTTCCTCTTATTATTCTCATGATGAACCAACTAATTTTTTTTACTTTAATAAATTTTTTCTTGGGGTGTGAATATTTTACCGTGGTATTTTTTTGTAAGTCAAACTTTTCTCATTATAACATAAGAATGTTACATCATGGGGAGTTTTGAGAGAGTGAAAAAATGAGCTCACTATGACCGGATTTATTGGCCTTTGGATACAAACAAAAAAAATAGAGATAAATTTTAGAAATAGGGCCTCGTTACGTCCATAGCCCGCCATGAGAAAAATTTACCACAAAGTATAAGCAACCAATAACCATTTGAGAAACTAAGGAGGAGGAATGAGATTGACCTTTGTTTCTTGCGAAGCATTTTCTGGACAATGAAAGGCTTCGCGTATGTGACATTCTACAGGCCACCATGCGAGTCTTGAAGCTATCCATGCAGCCTGAAAATGCCTCTAGTTCCTTTGCATAAAAACTTGACAGTCCAATATGCCTCTCTGGTTTTGATTGATGACTAACAAGTGGTAAACCAAATCAACATTTTCCTCATTTTGGGCTTGAGATAGTTGTTCAGCAATGTGATGGAGGAGGTCTATTTGAGTTTCTATAGAATTAAAAGGAACAGGAAAATTGACTTGGCAAGGTGAGTTCCTAAAAGGAGGGTCCAACTCTAAAACCCTCTAATGCTCCTCTCATCCTTGATTTCCTCCTCCCCTCCATGGTCTTCCTTGTTGATGGAGGAGCATCTTACACTTGAAATTGGAAAAAAACAATTGAAATGTAGAAGGAATTGGATTCCTTTATTTTATTATTAAATTAGTTTTGTTTTAGTTTAAACATAATTTTTTTTGGATAGGAATGATTTTAGGAAAAATAAAAATATCTTATCTGCTTTTGTGAATAGATATGTAAGTAGTTTTTTATTAATTTTGAAAAAATAGATTAGATTTGTAGAAGGAAAAAATATGAAGAATGCTAAGGCGTTTTGTAGAAAAATAGAGAGTTTGGATTCCCTTTTGGAAACTTCCAACTAATCTAAATTTTAGTAAATTTAGTAATGATAGAGGAGGAATTAGAGATGTGATTATATGAATATATGTAGTGAGTTTCTATAAATTCTCATAAGGAAGAAAATAAAAATATATGTTAGAAATGTTTTGAAGATGTTATGAATGGAAAATAAATTGAAAGTGTAAATGAGTTAATGTTTTTTTGTGTGTCATCCATTAATCTTGTTGCAGCTCAGGTAGGGGCATCAATTTTGGTATCAGAGCTATGACATAGAGAAAAAGAAGAAGCATGAAATGGCATTTCACGCTTGATTGGGAAGACGAGGTCGAAGGGGAAGACCAAGAGATGATGCTCCAGATAGGGAAGAAATGAGACGTGTATAAGAAAGGCTAGATTCCTTAAAGATGATTAGGAAAAGAGATCCAAAGACTGGAGACATCAAAAAATCTAAGGAAGACTCTCCAACGGAAGATGAGGAACATGCCAGAGTCTGTAGAAATTAAATTGATGAGGTCAATGATTGGGGCTATTTCGAGGCCTAAAAAGGAGATACCTACCTACACTGGTATCTTGGAACCTGAAGAATTAATAGATTGGATCAATGATTTATATAATCATTTTCAGTACGAGGAGGTAGCTCAAGACAAACATGTGAAGTTTGATGTTACTAGATTTAAAGGACACACAACTCTTTGGTGGGAAGGAGTTCAAGAAGAGAGGTGAAGAAAGAATAAAGCCAAGACCAAAAGTTGGAGTATAATGGTGGAAAAGCTAAAAGGTAATTTTTTTCCCAAAGATTATGAGTTATCTTTATTTAGGAAGATGAAAAATTTGAAACAAAGGTTATTGATTGTTAAAGAGTATACTGAATAATTTTACAAGGTGAATATCAGAGTAGGATGCATCGAAGAAACACCTAAAAAGTTTTTTAGATATATCAATGGGTTGCGGTTCGAGATTCAAGATGATTTTAGTTTATTTTTGCCCGAAATTGTAGAACATTCTTACCAATTTTCCTTGAAAGAAGAGGAAAAATTGGTTTGAAAGAAAAGAAGAAGGAATAGAGGGAGGATTCATGTAAGGGGAAGAGGACAAAATAACTACCAGGAAAAAACTCTGTCTCTAAAGGAATGCAAAGTTAGTTCAAGTAGTCAACCATCAAGAGGAGGTGAATCAGGGGGAAGAAGGCCTTTCTCAAGAGGTCATGGTCGAGGAAGAGGCTACCAAGTTCAATGTTACAAATGTGGGAAATTGGGACATATGTCATGGAATTGTCTTTAAAATAATCCTACAAATAAAAGAGGACAAAATTTGGTAGAAGCACAAGAAGAAAATGTAGTTGCAGTTGTCCATGAAGAAACAACAGAGGTAGGAGAATCATTATTAATGAAAAGAATATTGATTAAGTTTGAAACAGATGTTAAGGAACCATCGCAAAGAAGAAGCTTATTTAGAACCACATTCAAATCAAGAGGCAAGTCTTGCAAAATGGTGATTGAGAGTGGTAGCACATAAAACTTGGTATCCACATAAATGGTATAGAAGTTTGGGCTGCAAACAATAGCACATCCCAAAACCTTACAAGGTGTCTTGGATACAAAAAGGCCATCATATATTAGTGACTAAGCAGTGTAAAGTGGAGTTCCAGATCGATAATTACAAGGATGGGGTATTATGTGATATAATTCCAATGGATGTGTGTCATGTGTTGCTGGGAATACCATGGAAGTATGAAATGAAATCCATTCACGATGGTAGGTGGAACACCTACACTCTTGAGAAAAGTGGACAAAATCATCTATTATTTCCTTTGGAGGATCTGACAGAGGAAGATGGACCTAGTGTGCTACTTATGGAGGGGAAGGAACTGCTGCAAGAGCTCAAAAAGAAAGAAGAAATTCATTTTTTTTCATTGGTAAGCCCAAGGAAATTATTAATAGCACAAGTTTAAATGATTTATGTGAAGAAGTCAAAGTTATGTTGGATGAGTTTCCAGATATAATTTTTGATGAGTTTCCAAATAATTTGCCTAGTTTTCGAAACATTAGTTATCATATAGATCTAATTCTGGGGGCAAGTCTTCTGAATAAAGTAGCATATCGCATGAATCCATAAGAAAATGAAGAGATAAAGAAACATGTGCAAGAGTTTCTAGAGAAAGGATTAATAAAGGAGAGCTTGAGTCCATGTGTTGTTCCCATTGTGCTCAACCCAAAGAAAAAGACGGTGGATGGAGAATGTGTATTGTTTTAAGAGCCATCAATAAAATTACAATTAGGTATAGATTTCCACTTCCCCTTATTGAAGATCTGATTGATTGTTTGAGTGGTGTTAAGTATTTTTCTAAAATTGATCTCAAGAGAGGCTATCACCAGGTTAGAATTAGAGAGGGGGATGAATGCAAAACAACTTTTAAAAAAAATAATGGGTTGTATGAGTGGTTGGTAATGCCTTTTGGCCTTATCAATGCACATAACACATTTACGAGATAAATGAATGAAGTTTTGAAATAATTTACAGGTAAATTTGTCATTTTGCATCTCGATGATATTCTAGTGTTTAGAAAAACAAAAGAAGAGAATCTCAAATTAGTTTTGAGTACCCTGCTATAAGAGAAGTTGTAGATAAATTTCAAGAAATGTAGATTCATGAAGAATGACTTGGTGTACCTAGGGTTGGTGATTTCAGAAGAAGGATTGAAGATGGATCCAGATAAGGTGAAGGCAATCATTACCTGTCATATTCCAAGGAATGTGTTTGAGGGAAGAAGATTTTTTGGTCTTGCAAGTTTCTACTGAATTTTTATAAAGAATTTCAGTAGTTTGTGTGAACCCATTGTTGACACAATCAACGAGAATAAGAATCCATTTAAATGGATTGTAGCAGCTGATAGAAATATTAAAATACTAAATAAAAGAATAATTGAACAACCTTTATTAGCCTTACCAGATTGTAACAAATGTTTTTAAGTTGAGATAGATGCATGTGGAGCTGCTATTGGAGTTGTCCTAAGTCAAGGAGGAAGGGAAATTGCATATTTCAGTGAAAAAATAAATGAAGAAAAGCAGAAATATTCCTCTTATGATAAATATTTCTATGCTATAGTTCAAACCCTAAAAAAATGGAGGTATTATCTTATGCCGAAAGAGTTTTTTCTTTATACTAATAACCATGATCTATAGTTTATCAACGGTCATGAAAAATTAAATCAAAGGCATGCTAAATGGGTGGAGTTCTTGAAAATTTTCACATTTTTCATCAAGCATACAAGTGATAAATCAAATAAGGTTGTTGATGCATTAAGTAGAATAAATTAAATTTTGAATTAGTTTCAAATTAGCACTTTAGTATTTGATGAAATGAAAGAGATGTATAAGGGAGATGTTTATTTTAAAGATGCATATGTTGATTGTAAAAATCTACTTATTGGTAATAGAACTCCATGGTTGAAATTTATGTTGTAGGAAAGATTTTTATTTAAAAATATAAGATTGTGCATACCCAAATGTTATATGAGAGAAAATATTATCAGGGAAAATCATAGTGGAGGATTACTAGGACATTTTGGACAAGATAATTTTTTTTCTCAATTGAATGCTTTTTATTTTTGGCTAGGCATGCAAGTTGATGTGAAAATGTTTGTTGCAAATTGTAGGATCTGCCATCATGCGAAGGGAAGAAGTCAAAATACATTTTTATATCAGCCATTACTGATTCCTACTAGGCCATGGGATTTAGTGAGTATGGACTTTATCTTGGGATTGCCAAGGACTCGAAGAGGTGATGACTCTATCTATGTTGTGGTTGATAGATTCTCTAAAATGGCACATTTTATATCTTGTAGAAAAACTGGTTATGCCACCAATGTTTCTAATTTGTTCTTTAAAGAGGTGGTAAGGTTGCATGGATTTCCTAGAATTATTGTATCTGATAGAGACACAAGGTTTATCGATTATTTTTGGAGAACATTATGGAAGAATTTGGGTACTAACCTTAATTTCAACTCAACCTCTCACCCAAAAGCTTATGGGAAAACAAAAGTGTGAATATGAGCTTGGGAAACATCCTAATAGGCTTCGTAAGTGAAACTCCCAAAAAATTGGATCAAGTTCTTGCGTAGGCTTAGTTTTCATACAAATATACACCCAATAGAAGTACAGGTATGAGTCCCTTCCAAATATTGTATAGAATGCATCCAAGGGGAGTATATGAATGATGAATTTGGGAAAATAAGATAGAAGAAGTGCATAAGGTGAAGAATTTGCAGTGAGCATGCAAGAAATAGAAGAAAGAGTTAAGCAACAACTACAAGAAAGAAACAACAAATACAAACAAAGGGCTGATTCAAAGAGAAGGAAACAAAACTACAAGATTGGTGATTTAGTCATGGTACATTTGAGGAAAGAAAGATTTCCTAAAGGAACTTACAATAAGTTAAAACTCAAAAATATTGGAACTTGAAAAATTTTAAGGAATTTTTCCTCAAATGATTATGAAGTGGAGCTTCCAAACAATGTTGGCATTTCCCCAATTTTTAATGTTTTTGATTTTTATTCCTTTCAGGGAATAAGAAAAGTTTCAGATGATGAGTCTTCCAGTGAAGTGGATCAATTGATTGAATCGAAGCAAAAGCTTTCAAAAGAAACTCCAAAATAAATGGAGGTCTATTAGATCGAAAAGTAGTGAAGAAAAATAGAGGAAAATAGTACTTTCAATATTGGGTGAAATGGAGAAATCAACCATTGGAGGATGCTACTTGGATGACTGTTGCAGAGATGTCCAAGAATTACACAAATGTTGAAGAGATCGTGGGCAATTTCCTTCCCCAAGAGTCTGATGTAGGAGCATCTTACACTTGAAATTGGAAAAAAACAATTGAAATGTAGAAGGAATTGGATTCCTTTCTTTTATTAGTAAATTAGTTTTGTTATAGTGTAAAGATAAAAATGTTTGGATAGGAATGAAGTTAGGAAAAATAAAAAAATATTATCTGCTTTTGTGGATAGAGATGTAAGTAGTTTTTTGTTATGTTTGAAAAAATAGATTAGATTTGTAGAAGGAAAAAATATAAAGAAAGCTAATTGTCTTTGCAGAAAAACATGGAATTTGGATTCCTTTTTGGAAAATTCCAACTCATCTAATCTTTTGTAATTTTAGTAATGATAGAGGAGGAATTAGAGATGTGACTATATGAATGTATGTACTCAGTTTCTGCAAATTTTCAGAAGGAAGAAAATAAAAATATATGTTATACATTTGTTGAAGATACTGTGAATAGGAAATAGATTGAAAGTGTAAATGAGTTAATGTTTTTTTTACTCGTCGACCATTAATATTGTTTTAGGTTAGGCATGATGTGGCATCATGTCTTCTGAGGTTAGTTAGGACGAATTTGAGGCTCAAGGAAGGATGAATTCTCAGGAATAAATGGATGGACCAAATTTGAGAAGGCTGAAATTTCTGGGGCACAGGAAGACCAAATTTCTGAAGATATCAAAAGGGCTATTTTGACCAAGTTTGAATTGGGTTGGTTTCTGGTCTATTTGAATTTTTTTATTTATTAAGATTTTAGATTGTATCTCTTGTTGAAATGGAAAATTTTTCTTAGAAAAGGTTGTTTGGTTTTTCCCCTGGAAAGGGGTTTTCCCAGGGAAAATTTGTGTCTCATGTTTGGTTGTCTCTTCTTGTTCTTATTTGTATTATTGTTCTACTATTGATGATTTTATTGTATAATTTCTTAATGGTGAAAGTGGTATAAGATGAATTTAACTAAGAATTATTGCAAGTAACTTTCAATTAAGGAAATATCTGTAAAAACAATGGTCACAACTAACTCTCAAATATATCTCAAGGCCAACCTTCATTGTAGAACAAGCATAAGATATTCCAAATCTAGAGGTGGAATACTCCCAATTTGATGTTGTTTATTAGTTATGAGCACATTGCCATAATTTGTCATTTTAATGGGTTGTAGCCATCAACATCTATGTTTCAAGAATCAATGCATTAAAATTGGTATTGGGTATTAATTATATGACACAATATATACTAGGAGTTTAAATTTAAATTATAATGGAAATAAATTGCAAAGAAAAAAAATTCTACTTTATGAAAATGAATAAAATGACATGAAATGAAATATCAATCTATAAAAGCATTGGAGAATTAATCTAAGAAAGCATTGAAAATTTAATCTAGGAAAACATGCAAACTTAATCTATGAAAAACATAGAATCTTAACCTATGAAAGCATGTAAACTTAATCTATAAAAGCATCGTAATCTCTAATCTATAAAATTGAGTAAATTTAATCTATGAAAGCTTGTAAATTTAATTTAGAAAGCATTTAAAATCTATTTATGTGAAAGTAGGCAACTATAATCACAAATGAGAATGCTTTAGAATTCAAATATTTTTGTATTTTTATATTTCTCAAGTGCTTGATTGCAATATGGAAAAGAATGAAGTGACAATTAGAAACTTGAAAATAAAGCATCTATCACAAGTAAATAAATCAAATCCTAAGTGATCATTGTAATGTAAATTATTTCTTAATTAAAAAGATTAGAGAATTGTTAAAGAACTGTTATGACTTTAGAAACTAGATTGATTAGGTTCAAAATGAGTGATTTATTTCTTAATTTGATGGATAGTTCTTTTTTTCCTATTGATATATTTGTTGGTCACAACATGAAATCCAAAAACAATTGCATTTAAAATATCCATGAATTTCTCCAAACCGTGCATTGTTTTGAATAAATTCACACGTTTAAACTAAATTGGCTCATTTTGCACAAAAGAAATGTTTTAGTTTGTGGAGATCTATCTTAGTTTTCCCAAAAATCGTGCTAGAAGTTAACTGGTTGTAAATATGTAATATTCTAGATCACCATCTTCAATCAAGTGTTGAAGGCTCACATTTGCAAAACTAAGCAAAGTGTTACTATTGATCTGCAAAAAAAATTAATTTAAGACATAAGAAAATTAATATAAGCCACATATATTATAAAGCTACATGAATTATAAAACTACAAATTAGAACAAAACAAGAATGTAAAACTATAAACTAAATAACGCAAGAATTTATCAAATGTGTTTTAATTGTAGAAATCTCCGGATTATCCACAATATCGAAAAACATTGGTCGGCGTTTCGAATCCCAACGGGGATCCATCTTTAGGACAAGATGAGAATGAAGAGTGAAAAAACGACGCACAGGTTAAGGATATAAATAGTGAAAAATGAAAAAAAGACAAGGACCGACAAGAACTAATATTACTAATCTATTTAATCTAAATTTTTAATATTTAATATAAATTAATTTTAATTTATAATTTTAATAGTACATAATATTATTATTAAATTTAATTCATTTATAATATATATATATATATATAATATCACCTATTAATAATACTACTAAATTCATTTTAATAAAATTATTATAAATTTTATTTCAAATAGTTTAAATAAATTATTAATCTATTTAATCTAAAATAATATTAATAAATTAATTTTAATTTTTAATATTAATATAATTTTAATAGTACATGATATTATTATAAAATTTAATTCATTTTTAATCTTTTAATATTTTAAATAATTATTTAATAGTTTTAATTTTTTTATTTGATAAACCTAAATGTTACTCTAAACCTGTGCGTCCTTCTTTCACACTTCATTCCCATCTTCTCCTGAAGATGGATCCCCGTTGGGATTTCAAACGTCAACCAATGTTTTTCGATGCTGTGGATAATCCGAAGATTTCTGCAATTAATGACAACCACAGAAGCCTAAAAACCATAATTATTTCCCTGCACGGAGGGGAGTCTTGCGAAGATATTTGTTATTTGGAAAAATCTCGATTTAAGATTGAAAGAAGGGCCGCAAACCTCCATTTTCTCAAAGAGTGCCATGACTTCAACCTTATCCCTACCTTCGCTCGCATTAAACCTATCCTCCACCTTCGCAGTTATCATAGATATTTTCTAAAGCTTAGTTTTAGCATAATTAGTGGTGAGATCAAGCACACCCACGCTGTGTTAGATAAGCTAGGGCGCTCGGCTCTTTCTCTGCATTTAAGGCTAGCTAATTCCATTAATCCTGATCTATGGAGAACAATCGATGCGAAAGCTGCTCTCAGAGCTCAGAAGGAAGGACAACTGGCTCAAGAACGACATTCTAGGAAGCTAGTGAAACTCAAGAAATTAGCCCTCAGCGAGACTCAGGTATTGGGTAATGAAGGGTTCATGTGTTCTGATGAAGACTGGCGGTCATCCAAAATAAACTGTGGGCTGGTAGGCTCCGCTCTTAATGTAGGTTCCGTTTTTAATACAGGTTTGTATTCTCAAGAAGATGTGGTCGGAATGGACATTTGTATCAGGTCTAGTATGATGCATGCCAATGATAACTCCAACCTCTTAGTTACAACGTATGATTATGAAGGCTCCTCTGTCCTAAATATCAGAAAATGAAAAATGGATGCTTTAAACGATGAAGATGGTGGTTTGATAAATCAGTGGACCATTGTTTATTCTGATGGTGTACCTGTGAGTGGTTCTGTTAATAGTTTTGTCTATCCCTCAGGATGGACTTCACTCTCATACAACATCAATGAATTGCTAGAAATCAGAAACTCTATCACCTTGGCAATGTCTTCATTTTCAGCGTCTTTGTCGTTGACCCTATGTATAGTGGTATCGAGCCCATCATCATCAGCATTGAACGGAACCCGTGTCTCTCAGGTTGATTCGGAAGGTAGGTTGGATCATGAATCAACCTCTCTAATTCTGAGTCATCCAGTTTAGACGGTGTCCTTTAATCTTGGAGAGGATGCGGTTGAATCAAATGATGCGGTTAGACCTGATAACTATGCGGAATGCATAATTGTTGGTTGTAAGAACATAAACCCTCCCTTCAACAACGCAGGTTGGATTTCCAGCTTTCATGGCAAGGGAACTCGTGGATCTCAAGTTGACTTGCAGAATAGCTTGCAAGCTGACACCAGAAATGGATCCCATGGCTCCCAAATTAATTCACATGTTAGCTTGCAGGTTAGGTTGGATTTTGACTCGAATTCTCCAATCCTAAGTCATATGGTTGAGTCGATGCCCCTAAAACCTGTTACGGTTTTATTTGAGTACGATGCAGAATTTTTAAGCGGTGGAGGTTCAAGTAAGAATGTAAACCCTCCCTTCAACAACGCAGGCTGTATTTCTAGCTTTCATGGTAAGGGAACTCGTGGATCTCAATTTGACTTACAGGATAGCTCGCAAGTTGACACCAACAACGGATCTTGTGGCTCCCAAATTAATTCACGTGTTAGCTCACAGGTTAGGTCGGATTCTGATTCGAATTCTCCAATCTTGAGTCATATGGTTGGGTCGATGCCCCTAAAACCTGTTACGGTTTTATCTGAGTGCAGTGCGGAATTTTTAAGCGGTGGAGGTTCAACTAAGAATGTGAACCCTCCCTTCAACAACACAAGATATATTTCCAGCTTTCATGGTAAGGGAACTTGTGGATCTCAAGTTGAATTGCAGGATAGCTCACAAGCTGGCACCAGCAAAGGATCATGTGGCTCCCAAATTAACTCTCATGTTAGCTCGCAGGTTAGATCAGATTTTGACTTGAATTCTCCAATCCCGAGTCATATGGTTGATTCGATGCCTGTAAGACCTGTTACGGATTTATCTGAGTGCGGTGCAGAATTTTTAAGCGATGGAAGTTTAAATAATGATGTTAATTTGGGTCATGATCCTTTACATGGTCATGGTGTATGTAGTGATATTAGGCATCATAAGAGGCACAATAATGCACATTCAAAAGTAAATGGAAATCATGAAGTGGACCATGCCCTCTTTAGTTTTTTTCCTAGAATTTTACCAAGAATAGAAAGAAATAAGCTTAGGAACGTGGAGGACAGGGGTATTATAAGGTAGCTCTTTAAGGATGATGCTAGGGAAACCATTAAAAAAAAATCTGTTAGCCTATCTTCGGTGGAATTAAGTCCTGACACCCTTAAGATTCTCAACCAAGGTATAGTATTTGCAGTTGCACATCAGGGTATTCCAAAGGAGAGAATTTTGTGTAGCATTGAGGAAGGAATTTTATGTTTACCCCTGGATGAAAATGAAGCTCTTAAACAAGAGTGCTCCCTGATTCTAAGGAAAGCCAAAACCCCTAAGTGTAACCTTAGCAAGGAAGATATGGGTGCTCTTAGAGCCCTTCGTAATAACGAAGATATTTTTATCCTCAAGGCAGCCAAGGGAGGAGCTGCAGTCATTTTAGATAAGGTTGATTATATTAGAAAAATGAATGAGCATCTTGATTGTAGCAACTATAAGAAGTTGAATTCCAACCCCTTGCCAAAGGTTTTAAGAGAAGTCAAGAAGGAAATCTCGAACTCTCATCTCGATGAAAAGTTAAAGAAGAAATTGAACCCCTCCTATGAGGTCATTTCGAGAATTTATGGGCTACCTAAAATTCATAAATAAGGGGTGCCCCTTAGATTGATTGTCAATACCATTGGATCCCCCACCTATGAATTGTAAAAATTCCTTAAACCTCTTGTTGGAAACACGGAGTCCTTCATTAAGGAATCGAATGATTTCATTAAGCTTATTAAGGACGAAAGGGTCGAGGATAGAGAGATCTTGGTAAGATTTGATGTGGTTTCACTGTTTACCAACATCCCATTAGATGAAGCGGTGCAGGTTATTAATGAAGTTACAGATCCTAAAAAATCTAAACTTGCTGAGATCTATTTACGATCTACCTTCTTCAGTTTCCAAGGAGAATCATATTAACAGGTATCTGGTGTCACAATGGGATCGCCACTCTCCCCTATTGTCACCACCTTATTTATGGAACAATTTGAAAAGACTCGTAGACGACACTAACATAAAGTGGACAGATGGTAGTGAGAATCTCGAGAAATTATTTAATCACCTTAACTCAATTTCCTCAGAAATTAAGTTTCCCATGGAGAGGGAAGAAAATATGATCATCCCTTTCTTGGATGTCCTAGTTACCAGAAAAGAGGATGGGACATTGGGGCATCAGGTGTTTAGGAAGAAAACCTATACTAATAGCTACCTTCATGCTGAGTCTTACCATCATCCTGCTCAGAAATTTGGTGTGCTTAATACTCTTGCTATAAGAGCCCTGAGGATATCCGATGAGGAGCACCTGAAAGAGGAGATCAGTCACTTGACATATTTTTTCTTGGGTTTAGGATATAAATGGAGAGAAATAAAAAAACCCGTAAAAAGAGCCGAAGGTGCGATCATATCCAATAATCACCAGGGTCCTCAAGAAAGTGGTGGTAGGGTTTTTCTACCACACATTAAGGGTGTTACTGATAAGATCTATAAGGTTTTGGGAAGGAATGAAATTTTTGCACAATTTTCAACAGCATGTACCATAAGACAAAATATGCGATCAGTTAAAGATAGTATTATTCATGAACAACTTAAAGGTGTTTACAAGATTGACTGCTCTTGCGGGAAGAGTTGTATTGGTGAAACCGGGCGCTCCCTTCAAAAACTTCTTAAAGAGCATGGTGCCAATATTAAACATGAGTGATCTCGCACCTCGACTCTGGCTGATCACTCCTCGAAAAATAAACACCACTTGCATCTGGAGGATGCTAAGATCATTGCGAGAGAGGAACACTATCAAAGACGCAAGTTTAGAGAAGCGCTTGAGATTTTATAACACCCACATAACATTAAAAGAGATGGGGGATACGAAATTAGTAACAGTTGGCGACCTATAATTCGACAAATGTGCTCTATAGGTTCATCCTCATCCCAAGTATAGTATCGCAGGTCTGCTTCTTTCTCTCCCATATAGGAAATATGTTTAGGGTTTAGTCATTACGAAAACCTAATTGAATCATTCCTCCTAGTAATTATCCTGATTAATTTTATTATTATTATTTAATATTAATAAAAATTAATTAATTAATAATTATTATTGAGAAAAATAAATAAAAATAAATAAATAAATAAAAATTAATAAAGAATAGAATTAAAAGTAAAAAATGAAATAATTCAATTTTTTGGGGGGGAGTGCTCTGAGAAACCCTAGCGAATGTTCTGAGAAAACCTACTACTCTGCGTCCCCAATCTCTGGCTACTGTAGGCTCTGCCATCGCATACCTACTAGATCCCCTCGAGGGCTCCTTCTATGGATCTAGATTGAGGCCCGCAGGCTCCATCCTTCCGTGACCTAGTCGCAGGGTCCTCTCATTCGCTAGGCACCTCCTTATTCACGCATCTTACTAGCATCTCCGCCTCCCCCCACACCGACCTTGAGATGCACCCCAACCCTCCTCTATAGGAGCTCAGTCAGGATCCTCTTGATCTTCAACAGAACATCACAACAGTTACTGCCACAACCGCCTCCTCGGACATTGATGCAGTGCATCAAGATCCCCTCCACTCCGCAGGAACAGGTTCAGGGTCGACATTGACAGCTAATGATGAATCTAAAAGGTTGAATGCTTTCAACCCCAAGGCAGTAAAAATCCCTGAAATAATCATCCAGGATCCAGATATTGCAGTTTACAGAGAATACATGCAAGAACACGTGATTATTTTCAAATTCATGGGCATTTGGCCCACAGAGAGCTCTAAAAGGATGGATCCATGCCAAATGGAGTCTAAAAGGAGAAATAAAATTTCAGTTAGGATATAAAGGCTTCTTCACAATTTTCTTTGCTCTCCTAGAAGATTGAGACAGGATATTTGAAGGTGGCCCTTACTTCTTTAACTCAGCAGGACTATACATGAGATATTGGAAGGAAAATTTCACACCAGACAAAGAATATTTCACTATGGTTCTGGTCTGGATTAGGTTGTACTCTCTTCCCACTGATTACTGGGCTCCCTCGGCCCTAAAGGTCATTGGAAACGAACTCGGAGAATACATAAAGATGTCCGAAGGTACAAAAAATGGGCACTATATTTCCTATGCTCGCATCTACGCCTACATCGACGTCTTTGGAGCCTTACCAGAAACCATCAGACTGAATTTCAGGGATGACATATGGACACAAAGAATGGATTATGAACACATCCCCTTTCACTGTAGAAAATTTCATGAATGTGGGCATCTCTTCAGAGACTGCCCACAAAACATACCCCCTGTAAAGGAAGATAAAGCGAGCAAAAGGGATGAACAAGGATTCACCAAATTTGGAAGCAAATAAAAGCAAGACAAAAGAATGAACATTAGGAAAGATCCCCCAAAGTTCATCCAACAAAAAAAGCTTGATCTCCTATCCACGTTTCAAGAGGACGCAGGCCGACACAACAAGGAAAAGGAAATGAATACAAAGAAGGAAATGCCCATGGCCAATAACAGTACAAAAATGGACACAACAATTTCTCTCACACACGTGGAGCATACCTCAAGATGACACAAACATGGAGAGCATTCAGGACATACCCACGCCTAAGTAAATATTGATCGAGCAAGTCCTAATGGGAATGGGCTTATAAAAAATAACAAAATATTGGAATGAAAAAGGAGTATAAGGAGTTCCCATAGAGCACATACAAAAAACCAAGGTATACATTCTATAGCAAAGTCTGCAAATGCAACGAGAGAAACAAAACAAGGTGAAATCACCCAGCAGGAGGAATCATGGCCAACCTCAAAGCCATCCAACACATCACCAAAGGGCAGACTCGGAAGAGAGGTAGAAAAACTAACAACCAATTCCTTCAGGAGCTTGGAATCCGCCTCATCAATGAAGGAAAGGTAAGGGCGATCTCTCTCTCCCCCAAATTTTTATCATGATTTGTACATGATGGAATATAAGAGGACTAAACAATCTCAGTAAGAAAAGGATCCCGAAATCCAAAATAGAATCAGATAAGCCTCGCATTATACTTCTTCAAGAAACCAAAAGAAAATTAAATGATATGGATTCCATTCAACATTCTTGCTTCATAAATCATTATAGCCATATGGCCATCTCGACCTCTGGCACTGTAGGAGGTCTACCAACCTTTTGGAAGGACTCCATATTCCAGCTCTATGCCAGGTGTCATGTCTTCTTTTGTATATTTCAAAATTGATGGGGCCTTATTTTCATTCACTCTTGCTTCCAAACATGCCCTCACCATCGTCCTCCAAATCTCTGGTACTAAAGACAATATCTGCATCACTAATGTCTACGCCCCTCACTCTACTTCAGAGCGGGTGGCCTGGCTCGTCTGCCTCAAGAAGCATCTCATTTCCCTTAGCCACTCCCTAAGTCTCATAGCTGGGGATTTCAACATGATCCTCAATCTTGGAGAAAATAGGGGAGGCCTGCGAAGATTGGACACAGAATTAGCAACCTTTCAATCCATGATTGATGATCTAGGTCTAATAGACACTCCCACCAAAAATGGCACCTACACTTGGAACAATAGAAGACGAGGGGATAGACATATCGCCTCAATGTTGGATCGCTTTCTCCTCTCTGAGGACCTCTTCCTATCCTTCCTGGAAATGGAAACAAGAATTGCACCTCAAGCAGGCTCAGATCACTGGCCTATCGTTCTCAACATCAATCTCTCTGAAAGACCACAAAAATCTCCTTTTAGGTTTGAAGCCTTTTGGATTACCCATCCAAAATTCCAGGACAAAATGAAGGAGTGGCGATCTTCTCGCCTCCCCTCACAAGGCAACAAAATGTATAACTTACAACAAAATTAGAGATCATCAAAAAGGAACTCAAAGCCTGGAAAAAGAAAAACTTCAAAGACATAATAGCTGACAGAAAGCTAATTGAGCTAAAAATGCAAGCTCTCCAACAAAATATCATCAATCATGGTATGACAAAGCAAAAAAAGCAGGAGGAAATCAAGATTCAAAAAAATTGGGACAACCAAACAGCTCAGGAAGAAACTCTTTGGAGGAAAAATTCCAGAATAAGTTGGCTTAAATATGGTGAAAAGAACATGGCTTTCTTTCATAGATCTATGATCTAGCACCGAAAATTCAACAGAACCCTCAGTCTCAAAAATCAACAGGGTCTTATCCTAAGCAGTCATACTGAGATTGAAGCTAAGCTCAACCAATATTTTGGGGCCATCCTCATGGAGATCAACTATGATAATGAGGAAGACATCAGGAAAATAACAAGGAACATCCCTACTATCTTAACCAGAGAGCATAACCAAAGGCTATTGAAAAATATCACAATGGCTGAAGTGGAAGAAGCTGTCCATTCCATGCCCAATTGAAAAGCCCCGTGTACGAATGGATTCACTATAGATTTCTACAAAGCCTGTTGGCCATTTATCAAAGATGAAGTCTATGAACTAATCGAAGAATATCATCTCAAAATATCCATCCTTAAACCCTTCAATGCCACCTTTCTCACCCTCATCCCCAAATATGATAAAGCTTACTCCCCTAACCAGTTCAGACCCATCACCCTTTGCTGTTTCATCTACAAGATCATCTCTAAAGTCCTAGCCAACCACATCAAAATCCTCCTTCTGCTCCTCATCTCACCCCACCAAACTGGTTACGTTGAGGGCAGGAAAATTTTGTACAGCATCATCCTTTCTCAGGAAGTCATCCACTCCCTCAAGGATCAATGCAAACCTGGTATGCTCATCCAACTGGATATGTCCAAAGCCTTCAACAAAATAAATTCGAACTACATAAGGAACATGCTGGAAGCCTTTGGGTTCAACAAATACAACATAAATTGGATCATGGATTTAGTCTCGTAGGATTTCTTCTCCATCCTCCTCAATGGTTCCCCTTTTTCCATAATCAACCTCTTTCAAGGCATTAGACAGGGTGACCCTCTTTCACCCTTCCTATTTTTCATCATGGTAGAAGGCCTAGGGCACTCCATTTCTGCTGCATCCTCCAGTGGCAGTTTCAGTGGCCTTAATCTCTACCCCCTAACCCCCCAACCACTCACCAAAATTTATTGGATGATACGCTCCTCATGGGCACCCCCTCTGTCAAATAAGCCCTAGCCTTCAGGGCCATTCCAAATGATTTTCCTTAGGCCTCTGGTTCCTCTGTTAATAATGCCAAGTCCAAAATCTTTTTCCTTAACACTTCCAATGCCATTCAAATCAATATAGCCCGTATTCTTGGCTTCTAGCTTAGCTACTTCCCCTTGAAATATTTGGGTGTTATCCTAACTAATAAACCCCTAGCTAGAGGCAGCTGGGAATCCCTAGTCTCTAAGCTTCAAAAAAAAAATTCCAACTGAACCTTCCGCTCCCTTAATCTCCCTGGCAGACTTGTCCTTGTGCATTCCATTCGTCAAGCCATGCCTCAGTATCAATACTCTGCCATTTCAGCCCACAGATCTATCTCTAACCAAATCAAAGAAATACAAAGATATCTCCTTTGGAAGGGCAAGATGAATAATGGAAAATGGGCATTAGTTCCCTGGAGAAAACTCTTCAAGCCCAAAAAAGTTGGTGGTCTTGGTCTCAGGGATCCGGATCTCCTTGGTAAAGTCATGGGAGAGAAAAATTGGTGGTGTTGGATTACCAATCCTACCACATCCTGGGAAAAGCTATGGAAAGCCAAGTATGCTCCAACACATCATCAGGACTCCCTGATCAGACTCTCAGGCAATCTCAAAGGTTCACCGATCTAGAACTAGGCTTGGGATAACATAATTCTCATTCAAGACCATTGTTTCTAGGAAGTATGCAATGGGAATAATGCATTGTTCTAGGATGACACATGGGAACAATGCCCCAAGCTCAACACTGACATCTTCCTCCCCATGAGGCTGCAAATGGAGAGACTTAACAAAAAGGTTGTCAAAAACTATTGGAAAATTGAGGACAAGACAGATTGGAGGGTGTGGCTGGACCCCAATGAAATGGATCAGCATAACCACCCCCAGACTGGGGAAATTATTGTAGAGGAGATTAACAAAAGATAGATTCAAAAGGATGCAGAGCTGGATAAACTCAGATGGGGTTCAAACGCAGTGGGGCATTTCAATATCAAAGAGGCCTACAATATCCTCTTGGACCTCGACCCCATCCCTATGGAAAACAAATGGAAAAGACTCTGGAACCAAAATCACTTGCCCAAAATTTCTCTTTTCCTTTGGCTCATCATGCACCAAAAAATTCTAACTTGGAACAATCTCCAGAAAAAAGGCTTCATAGGTCCATCTATCTGCACTCTTTGTAACTCCAACCCCGAAACTTCCAATCAATTACTCAACGACTGTCAATTTGCCTCCAAAATTTGGAATTGGCTTTCCATTGTCTTCAAGGCCTCAGATCGTGATCCCTCCTCCATCCTCATCTCCCTTGACCTTTGGCACACTTCCTTCTCTACCCATACCCTCATTAATTTGGCATGGAACCTTCTCCCTGGCATCATATGTTGGGCTGTTTGGAAAAAAAAGAATTCTTGTATCTTCAAAAACTTGGCAAATAAAGAAGAATAGATTCTTCACCTTGTTAGTATGAATCTTAATCGCAAGCATACAAAAAATTACCACTTTTTTTGTGCATAAAAAATAGCCCTAACAGCAAATATGGCTGCCAATATCTTCATATCTGCAATTAGTTGATCAAGACAAATGCTGCAAAAATCTAGATCTATGCATTTAAAGACATTAAGCAGTAAATAAAAACGAGATTTACTCCATGCATCCAATAGACAAGACAATAATATGTTGAATGAATTTTATATTAAGGGCACCTAGGAGGAAAACATAGAAGGATGTTACCAATTCTCCTCAATGGGATGGGCTCTTGTAAGTCCTCAGCACTTCAGATCTAAAATTCCTCTCTCTTGAAGGTGTAGAAAACCCAGAAAAAAATGAAACTCAAAGGGAGTTCACAAGAAAAAAGATGGAAAAATATGAAAATGATGGTGGATCAAAGTCATACCAAAAGTATAGATCCAGAGTGATCTTTAGGCAAAAAAAGGTGATGAATGAATGGAAAAACCCTTCTATTTATAACAAAATATTGAGCTAGTCTAGATATTGGTGCATAATTAGAATATTATTAACTAAATCAAGATTCAATGGAATATTTTATTATTTTTGTTGGAGGGAAAAGGAATTTGACTTGGGTCAAATCCCTTTATTTGTAAATAATAAATAAATAAATGATTTATTTATCATTTTAAGGATGTGTTGAGTAATAATTAAATAAATAATGATTTATTTAACTATTTATGAGTGATTTAGTCAAATTTAACAAGGAATATTATTTAAATAAGGTTTAAATAATTATTCCTAGAAAATAATAAGATAAATAATAATTTATCTAATGAATTTTACTATTTTGGGTTAAATATGACCAGGAATATTAATTAAACTATTGTTTAACTAATTATTCCTTGAGGAAAATCAAACAAATGCAGATTTATTTAATATTTCCTCATGGGGTTTCCTGTTTAGACCATAAAAAACTTAATAAAGGTGTTTTACTAAGTTATTTCTCATAGTGAAAGAAATTTTACTTAGGGTAAAATTAGTCTTGAATGGTGCACTTAGTTCCATCTAATAGTAACAGGTTAGATGACCAAAAAATGGTGTAACAGATTCCCCCCAGCATGCGAGCGTTAGGAGTGAATCGTATGACTGAAGTACGTTGGAAGAACTCAATCACTAGACACCGAAGGGGAATTCAAAGAGAGAGAAATATAAGGTAGAACGAAGCGCTAATGGACTAGACAGTGAGAAGGCGAAACTTATAGGTGCAACAAGTCTCTTTTATGATTGAGTACCTATGCTATAGGTGGCAGAGGAGGCATACCTATGCCCGCTGAGACAAAGTACAAATAATAATGCATCCAGTAAACAAGGGACTGAACAATATAGTACATGTTGGCATAAACATGAGCCAAGTAAAAACATGATAATGAATCCCACATACATGTTGTGCCTGGGATAACAGCTAGGACTTATACAATAATATCTGAGTACATAAGATACAAATACAACCCAAATGACCCTGTAAACAGGAAAGGACTCTGAAAATATAACTAATACATGCAAACAAAAAGGCGCTGCAAGCAGCTGAGGCCAACATCATCAAATATATGGAGCTGCATCAAAGGCTATAATGAAGAGGTCATCTGAGCATGTGGGGGGATACTTGTAGGGCCACCCCCTCATGAGGGTTGAAAACATCTCACACACACTCGAGAATCACCGATATCAGCTGCTGCATCACTGAACCATCAAGTATACAGATCTTGATCATGCTGAAAGGAGCTGGAACTGAGAAACAATCAATTCAAAGGGTGATAAGAAGTCCCTTTTCCTGATTTGAGACACTGAAAAAGAGTGGAAGCTGGAACCGAGGTACGCCCTCTAGACCCGTCTTCTAGAATGAATGATCTGATGTCGATAGAAGGAGGTCCGCCATAGGTGAGGCAATAAGGGATCCTCAACTAAGACATGAGAGAAAATAGTAGAGCGACTGACAGACTGACACCAGGGATGATGATGAAATGGGGGGTACTGAGTAGCGGATGAATGACTTTCCTTGTTAGAGCGTAAAGGGAATGGATGACCTGGCAGCAACTGACACAATATAATAAGGGATAGGGGATAGTAGGACTGGAGGCCTTAAGGTGCAACCCGAGAGAGGAACCAAGAAATGAAGGATGGAGGACTATGACGGGATACAAAGGGACTCGGGATAGACTCCACGAATGCGATGATGAATCAAATTCGATGCTCTAAAAAGGGGTAACTCGATGATGTTGCCACACAGAAAAAGCTCTAATGGGGACAATAGAAACATGAGTACATGATGGTTACTCATGAAAAAAATAAACTCGAGCATGGAAAAGTATGAAGGCAAAGTGATGACCCAAGTCCAAGTTTTGCAGGTGAAGAAATTCGATTTTGGGGAGTGGTGAAGTGACACTTCGTGGAGAAAATGTGTCTTGGTGAAGTATCAAATCACAAAAAAATAACAGATACCCATTTGAGGGCTCAGTGAGAGCTTTCCAACAGTGCAGATGGATTGTCAAACTGAGCTACGGTTTGGCCACAATAGGCGAAAGAAAAATTAGGAGTTTTCTTTTAATAAGACATTTTCCCTCCAAATTCACTCATTTTCATGTGGAGTTGTGGTGAATGTAGAGAGGAGAGAAGGCCCTAAATCTTGTGGTGATCATAGTGGACAAATTGACCATTGGAATCGAGATCCGTTAGTTGCAGGTAAGAGGCCTAACCCTACTCTTTCATTTCAGTGGATTGAAAGTTCAGTTTAGGTCCCCAGAGCTCAGGAACAGACCCCTGCTCCTCTTCATGACCGGATCACACTTTTTGGGGCAAAAAATGCGACCTGGGTAGCAGGTTTTGGGCAGAAAACTGCGACCTATCCCGGGATTGGGCCTGAAAAGTGCGACCTGACAGGGAGGGGTTTTTCTATGCTATTTTTTGGTTGAGAACTGGGTTTTTTTGTTTGGATACAATCTTTCATATATGTACACTGACAAATATAATGGTTTTGTGTAGATATGGTAGAATTACAGATCAAATGGAGAGAGAGAGAGACCTGGGCACATTACGGTCAGAGATCCAGGAGGATCAGGGTGTCCGTAGTGCATTGGCCAGGTTTGGGGTTCTAAAGTTTGTGGAGAACCCTTTGATGAGAGCTACAGAACCCTTTTTGGCCCAGATTTTTAGCTATTAGGACCCATAACATGAGGTATTTATAGTGCAGGGGCACTAGATCGAGTTGACGGTCTAGGATATATATTTCCTGATTGGTCTCCCACCACTTGGAATGGTAGGGAATATTCAGCCAGTATTACCATGAGGGCAGAACATCATGGATTTTGTAGAGTGTCATTTTCATCCAGGTCTCCATGTCAAAGGGAAATGGATACCCATCGGGGATCTAGAGAGGTTAGAGATCCATGCTGTGGCCACAGCGGTGCTGCGGATCCTGGGCAGCCAGGCACTTCACCACATCACTGGAGGGTAGATGATGCTTGTGGAGAGTGTGTTGAGTGGAAGCTACTATGGGTGGGCCTAGATGATGTTTTCATCGTTGAAACGATAGTTGTAGCTATGCAAGCAGCAAGTGAACCATGACTGTTAATATGGTATTGTTTTGTTCTCACTCTTCTTTCAGAAGATCCCAACACTTCGACCTCGCATATAGCTCCAGGATGGGGGCCCAAGAGAGCCCAGGATGCGCCAGTAGGGGCGAAAACTGTGCAGAGGAGGAGGTGGGGCAGTCGGACGAGTGTTCCAACCTAAGTTTTTTGTGCATTGGGATTAGATTCCATTGTACATAGACGACTATCCCTATAGTGGGATGAGTTATCATGGGGACCCGGATTTGCCACTGCCTCCTGTTTGAGTATGGGGGCCCGATGGTAAGTGACAAATTGCTAATATTTTTATGTGCATTGTAAAGTTTCAGAATATTATATATGGTACTGATTATTTCACTTTTGGTATGCAGATACAGCACCGATAAAATCAGCTGGGTATATGGGACGGCCTACAGTATCAGGAGATGCAGGACCTAGTGGATCGAGTGTGCCGCAAAATGAGGATGAAGAAACCCTCCTGGAGGACATATGTCATAGATGTGAGAGGCTTCTGACTAGTGTTTCAGAGCACGACTGGCAAGATTTAGAGGACCAGTACATAGAGCCATGTATTGGTCTACCCTCGGAGTGGCGAGGGGTCATGCGGTGCATGGCGATGGACGGACAGGGGATGCGTGATCTAAGAGCTGCGGGAGCAGAGCCATTGGCTCGAGATTCTCTAGATAGTGATTAGTGTGTAGGGGCAGGTGGTGCCCCCAGTTTTGAGTTTTTGTAACATGCTATGGGCATGTCATATGTATCAGAGTTGATGGACTCTAAAACATTTTATACAACACATATTATGGATATGCATCGTTTTGATGGTTTTATGTTTATTGTCTTGTGTTAAATGCATGTGCTAAAGGCCAATCTAGAATATTTTTTGCAATTTTATCTACATAGTGATTTTGTGCTCTAAGTACATGACTGAATGTAATGATTTCAAATTCACGCATCAAAAGCTTCACCCATAAATATCTTCTAAAAAGGATAGGATTATGCACACGATAGACACCATTCAATTGCATGAAAAGAAGCAGGGAATCTAAATGAACATGAAGGTGGAGGATGTGATGTGAAAGGGCATTGGATAATAAACCTCGCACTGCATCATATTCGGCCTGATTATTGGTAGCAGTACCAATATGAATAAGCGAATGCAAGGGGGTAAAAATGGCCCAACCTATCGAGGCTAGATTCCGAGAGTAGTGACTTGCCCCATCGGTAAAACCGATATAAGGTGTGGATGGGAGGTCCATCTAAAAATTGCCACAAGAAAATAAATGGGAAGATGATGAACAATGCTAGCAACCTGAGCACAAAGTGGAAATCAAATGCACACCATGAGAGGGAGTGTTCTGGGTAGGATTTCTACTACTTACACGCCGATGGTGAGGTGGAGTGTGGAAGCTACCGGAGGTGTAGCTTGTGCTCAGGTCGTGAAAGTCACCATAGACACGAATGGTGCCATCCCGCTTATGGGCGAGAAAGATGAAGTCAGGGGTGGACAAGGCTTCCATGATGTCATCATCACAATAGAATATGGAGTGACTAGAGGAAGGGAGACCACATGATGCGGTGAAGCAACCTGACTCATCATCATGAGAAGAAAGGTTCACATGCACATCATCACGGGGGATGATGGAAAAACAAGCAGATGAGGGATCTACTAATGTTGAGCCCAGGGTGATCGCTGAAGGGAGGTCAAGCGAAACAACAGGGGAAGATGCAGAGGGAACTTCCACCGAGGGTCTCATGGATGATGATAGGTAGAGGATGGTGGCCGCAGGCTCCATAATCTTGACATCAGGAGGGGGAATGTCAATGGGAGTGGGTAAATCCTCAGGCTGGCCCACAACATATGGTGCAAGTACGGGAGAGACAGATTGGTTCTGTTCAACCTCGTACTCCCGAACTACCTCCAAAGAGGCATGGTAATGTGCAAGGCGAGGACAATGGTGAGAATAATGGCCATGGAGATCACACAAAGCACAGGGTTGACTGGTGTGAATATTTTTAGGGTTCTTGGCTGCATTCGAGGAAGAAACAGAGGCTTCAGGGACCGTAGACTTAGGGTACGCAACATAAACCATGGGCTTGATACGGGGCAGTTCAGGACAATTATGGGTGGCATGTACAATGACATCACACAAAGAATAAGGCTTTGGAGGAAGAGGAGGAGCAGGGTCAGTTGGGGCAGCCTTGTATTTTGATGCCCTTTTTCAATCTTTTCTTTTCTTACCTGAAGCGGTCGCAATAGGAGGTGGTTCCTATTGAGGTGGCTAAGGCACTGTAGCAGCGGGAGAAGTCATGGGGACCAGTTGAACCAAGGTCAAAGAAATATAAGGTTTGGGTTGACCAGGCTGGGTAGCGGCTGGGGGATCAAGGTACTATACAGGAATCCCAAGGGTTAGGTTAGGAAGATAGAGGGTAGCCATGAGAGGTATCATGTACACTCTTGGGGGGGAGCTAGGAATGGTATTTGAATGGAGGGGTAATGGCTAGGAGGGATGGCTCCAAGATGTTAAGGGCCTGGAGGAACCGTTCCAGGAGGGTAAAGAGGCTCATGGATACCAGTTGTAGGTGAAGGGATAGGAGGAGGAGGTCCATAAGGCTGAATCAAAGGGCTAGGAGTAGGATGCAGAGGGCGAGGAGGTTGCTGACTAGCCGAAGAAGGCTGCTTGAGGGCAGCCCGAGACGATTGCATCATGCAAAAATTTGAAGAGATGGGATCAGAGATAGAAGGAGGAAGACTAGGGAATGTACCAAGAAATGAGGAGTCTTTGTAGACTCTGGGTGAGACACTAGTCAAAGGATCGACGGTTTTCTTATTGGCCACCGAAGAGATGATGGACTCAGGGGAGGTCTAAGACTTCGGTTTGTAATACGTCAACTGGTCAATGGTGACTATATTTCTGTTATGAGGAAAGGAAATCTTGCGGTGAATCGCAGATGGGACAACAAACATCGCATAGGTGTAGCTATGATCCAATATAATGTTGTAATCTAAGGGGGCATCTATGAATTCTACGTCAATGCAAATAGTCTTGCCCGCAAGAGTAATAGGACAGTTGCTAAATAGGCGATGGGATGGGAGGCATGGCCATCTCACACTTGGAGAGTGATCGTGGAAGGAGCCAACTCAGGTTATCCGAGTTTCTTCCAAACCAAAGCGGACATCACACAGGTGGATTCCCCCTCATCAATGATGTACCGAGAAACGTTGGCGTTCCAGATCTTGACTCTGATTTGGAAGGTGACGGAAGTAGGGAGAGGAGGATGTTCTGACTGGTCAACATCAAAGACAATGAATCGATCGTCAGAAGGGTCTATAGTTCCCATGGAAGATAGTATAGCTTTTCATTGTGAAGGGCACAACTAGAGGAATTCCAGCGTTGAAATGGCAGCAACAGATTGCACCAAATCATATACTATACTATATGAATGGCCAGCTTTTCCAGAAGCAACGTTTCTGTGTGGTGGTCCCTTAAGGATCTTGGTATGAACCTCCACCTTAGGCTGAGGGATCTACAAGGGACCGTTAGGTGTCAAAATAGGCTTTGTTGAGATTGAAGGAGGTGGCTCGGGGACAGACGTAGCGGGAGGCTTGTTGTACTGACGAGACCGAGTCTGAAGATTGATGTCTATGGTTAGAGTTTGGTCAGAATTCATCATGATAATCTGGTAATCGAGGGTACTAGATGGAAGAGGTTGAGTGGCCACCTGACCTTTAGGTGGTTGGGTAGCCACAAATCCTTGCTGAGGGAAAGGATTAGTAAACATAGCCAACTGACTAGGCGTAGCACTAGGAGGGATGGAAGGGGAGGCTTGCTGTCCTCACAATTTTTCTTGAGACTCCCACATCTGCTTCATCTATGGTAAAAGAGGAAAATCATGTGTGTAATGACCATAAACACCACAACAAGAACAAGGTTTTTTCGTGGGAACATGCCTGTCCTGCTTGGGTTGAGTGCCCTGTTGCTAGTTAGAAGTGTTAGGAGCATTATTTTGAGAATTATGTCTAGGATTACTGGAGGTAGATTAATTTTGAGTGCCTTTCCTCTTCTTTTTAGAGGGAGGAGGATTAGGCGCGCCCTGCTATGCATACACCTGCCCCTGAGGGGGCGGTGGTTGTTGTTGCGGGGGTTGAGAAGGCAAGGGAGGAGGAGGTGCTAATGCTAGAGGAGCTAGAGCACCAGGGTGTGGATATGGATAATAAGGAGGTTGGATAACAGTGTGGTAAATAGGAGGTTGGGAAAAAGGAGGAGGCATTCTGTATCTTGGATACATGCTACTGGGAGGGGGAAAAGTGTAGGAGGTGCTGCCCCCCCACCCCGCCCCCCGAGGAAAACCATATCCCATGGGAGGCAGAGGGTATGGATGAGAGAGAGCTCCAACGATATTGTCGGTGGCATGAGATGCCCCCGGTGCGCTAGCACCACTGGGTCTAGGAAGATCAGGTAGAACGGTATAAACATAACCCGAATGAGCGTAGATCAAGTCATATTTTAACACAATTTGGAGAGCTTCTTCTTTGGTTTGAGGGAAATGTGATACGACATCTTTACCGATAGGAGGAAAGAGAGGTCTAAGGAACCAGTCCATGTAGACATGGTCTTCAAAGGTAGGGGCTCGACATAGGCTCTTTCTTCTCTGCCATTCCTAGACATGATCAGATAGGCGGGTCATAGACGATTGACGGAAAGAAGTCAAAAGTTCGGTACCAGTGTCGTAACAAAGGGGAAGCTGGAAATAAGATAGAAAAACCCGAGCAAGAATTACAAAGGTGGTATGAGAGGATGAGGCCTGATCAACATACCACTTAGAAGCTTCACCTGTAAGCGTACGTTGGAACAACCGAAGATGGACATAGCCATCGGTAATGGAGTTAGACGAACACCGCATGTGGAAAGATCGAACATGATTTGTAGGATCTTCTCCAACAAGGCCTTCAAACTTGGGGATGTCTGAAGGGAGCTTGGTCATCATAGGAGGCCAATTAACGTCATGGTGTATAGGGTCATTGATCAACTGGTTAAAATCGGGAAGATTGAGGCCTGCCATATAGGGGAGCAAGGGAGCAACCGGAGTAGTTCCTATTGTGGTCCCACTATTAGTATTCCCAGCATTAGGGATGGGGTTACCATTAGAATTAGGTCTTGAACACGACATGGTGAAGGTGACAAGAGGAGAACTGAGAGTGGAACCAGAAGGAGAACCCAATGAACCAGAAGAGGAGTCAGAGTGCAGACTCGGTGGAGGACTAAATCGAATCCTATGCGGAGGAGCAAGTCTTCCTACCGGAAACTGAGGATGAAGGCCAAGAAGTCTCCGGGATAAATGACTTGGTGGCACAATGATGATGATACAAACATGTAACAAGGGGAAGAGAGACCAACAAGGGCGGAAAGGTGCAGGATCAACTAATTAAAATGTCGAAACAAGGGCAGAGAGGTGCAGGATCAATTGATTTCAATGTTAAAGTATTTTCTTGGCGGTGTTAACCAAGCTCTTCTTCACTTAGGGTGTGTGTGTAAAAGTGTGTAAATTTTAATTTTTAAACTCAGACATTTGTAGAGAAAAAGAAAATGTGTGTTGTATAACTGTTAATAAACCTGTAGATAACAATATATGAAACTGAAATAACAGTAAATAAACAGCTTATAATGCAATAATCTAAACCCAAGGAGGCGAGCCTTTCAACAAGTAGTCTGTAGGTGGGAAAAAAACTAGTCAAAACACACCAAAATATCCAATAGATCTAAGGTTGGGAGGGACAGAGATCTAAAGGTGAAATTTTCTAGAAAGTGGTGCAGAAAAACAGTAACAAATCAGAGGAAAAAAATGTTGTAAATGAAGTGGCGAAAGGGTATCTCCTGGAGGGAAACATAGTGAACCCTAGAGGAAAACCCAAAAAAAATTAAATGAGGTGATTTTGGTGGAAAAATAGCCAATCTAAAGTGGATCTGAAGGTGAGGTATCAGATCTGGAAAACGGCTGAACACTCTGAAAATTTTAGACAACCTGCAACAGCTAAAACTCTTCCACAAAGTGTGGAGGGTACTGAAGCCCTGGGGGCTAGGTTCCCACTTAGTTGAGTAAAATAGAATAAGTATAGGTCCAAAATAGGTGGATACGGAGGTCAAACAACCCTGAACAGAGGCCCATACAAACCCAGAAAACTTTCAGAAAAAATCCCGCAAAAAGTCTAGGTCGCAGTTTCTGACCTGTTTCTTGCTGAAGTTGTAATTTTTGGGCAGATACTACGTCCTGAAGCTCCAAGTCGCAGGTTTAGGGCCAAAAAGTGCGACCTGCACTTCCAACACTCTCGATGGTAGATTTCAGCAGAATGTGTCATCTCAACAGTGGCTGATGTCTGTCACCTACGCAATAGGTTCGAAAACGCATGGAAGTTATATTTTTTAATGTTTTAGGGTTTTATAGGTTAAAAACAACATCAAGAAAAACAAAAAAAAAGCTGAAGAGAAACCATAGGGTTTGAAGCAACTGGATATGCAGGGATCAGAAAAATTATAGCGGTCGTAATCGTAAACTCGTGTGGAGTCGCCAGTTGTTAGTATGAATCTTAATTGCAAGCATACGAAAAAAGACTACTTTAGCTGTGCATAACAAACAGTCCTAACAACAAAGATGGCTGCCAATATCTTTAGATCTGCAATTATTTGATCAAGACAAATGCTGCAAAAATCTAGATCTATGCATTAAAAGACATTAAGAAGTAAATAAAAACGAGATTTACTCCATGCATCCAATAGACAAGACAAGAATATGTAGAATGAATTTTATATTAAGGGCACCTGGGAGGAAAACATAGAAGGATGTTACCAGTTCTCCACAATGGGATGGGTTCTTGTAAGTCCTCAGCACTTCAAATCTAAAATTCCTCTCTCTTGAAGGTGTAGAAAACCCAGACAAAAATGGAACTCAAAGGGAGTTCACAAGCAAAAAGATGGAAAAAAATGACAATGATGGTGGATCAAAGTCAGACTAAAAATATAGATCCAGAGTGATCTTTAGGCAACAAAAGGTGATCAATGAATGGAAAAACCCTTCTATATATAAAAAAATATTGAGTTAGTCTAGATATTGGTGCATAATTAAAATATTATTAACCAAATCAAGATCCAACTTTTATGGAATATTTTATTATTTTTGTTGGAGGGAAAAGGAATTTGACTTGGGTCAAACTCCTTTATTTGTAAATAATAAATAAATAAATGATTTATTTATCATTTTAATGATGTGGTTGAGTAATAATCAAATAAATAATGATTTATTTAGCTATTTATGAGTGATTTAGTCAAATTTAACAAGGAATGTTATTTAAATAAGGTTTAAATAATTATTCCTAGAAAATAATAAGATAAATAATAATTTATCTAATTTATTTTCCTGTTTTGGGTTAAATATGACCATGAATATTAATTAAAATGTTGTTTAACTAATTATTCCTTGAGGAAAATCAAATAAATGTGGATTTATTTAATATTTCCTCATGGGGTTTCTTGTTTATACCATAAACAACTTAATAAAGGTGTTTTACTAAGTTATTTTTCATAGTGAAAGAAATTTTACTTAGGGTAAAATTGGTCTTACATGGTGTACTTAGGTCCATCTAATAGTAACAGGTTAGATGACCAAAAAATGGTTTAACACACCTCATCAAGCAAACCTTGCGTGAATCTGTTTCCACAGCCAAAGTCTCGGACCCCCCCTCCCCCCCTACCAGGGAGGACTGCCACATTCTTTCCCTTCTCAATCTCTCCCTCCTCTACCAACCCCCTCATCCCTTTGCCTACCTGGCCTCTCTGCCTGAGCCATTTTGGCACCCTCCTAATCCCAACATTATTAAACTCAACTATGACGGAGCTTCCAAGGATAATCCTAGCAATGCAAGTTTCAAAGGAGTCTTCCGCAACCACAAAGGCATGATTCTTTGGATCTACTATGGAAAAATTGGCTACACCACCAACAATACCACTGAACTTCAGGCTTCGACACATAGGCTCGACATTTCTAGACATCTGATGTAGGAGCATTAGCTCAGAAAAATAATTTGTATAAAACTTAGGGGTGTTTAAGTTTTTAAAAGAGTTAGATTTTTATAAATAATTTGAGTGGGTTTTATGTATTTTTAATTAAATATTGTAAATAATTCTCAAATATGAGAGAATTTGGTCAGTTGAGGATGTAAAGGGATGAGAGATTTTAATTTAGAAATTAGTTTCATTAATTTTGGGTGAGTGAGGATCCTTAGGGATTCAAGAGTGATTTTAGGATTTGTTGAGATATTTGGGGGTTTGTTGAGTGATTAAAGGGATGAGAACCAAAATTGGTTCAATTAAATTTGTATAAATTGATATGCCTCAAAGGAAAAATAGGGAAGAAAATATAGAGTGATTTAGAGGTGAGGTTTGGATAGCAGAGGTTGTAAACCTCCGGGAAATTGGAAGGGTCACGAATTTGAATATCTGGCCACAGACAAGAGTTTGTAAGTATTTGAATTTGAATATATGAAAAGTGTGTTTCAGAATATGGGTTGATTTGTTGCACAAAAAAATATTTAAATTTTGTAATTGGGGTTGAATTGAAAATGCGCATATATATTGGAAAAAAATTCAAAGTATGGTTGGTTGTAGTAGAGTATAATTGAAGCAAGGGTCAGAGCCCATTTTTCTGTGCGTAGGATCATCGATATCTGCATTCAGTGGTTGGTGTTTCAAAGTGTTTTCACTTATTATATGGTAGCAATTTTACTCACTTTCTTGAGCGCAGATTTCCTTCGTAACTGTAGCTATTAAAATCGAATGGAAGGGTCTGTGAAGCCTGTTGAAAAATATAGTTCGTGAAATGAATGAGGAACTCTGTTTGGTTACAAAGCAATCCTGTGATTTGATGGCATAGCATTTAAATACATGTGGGAAGAATCGATTTTTATATCGATTTGTGTTGAATATGGGTGATTGGTCGAGCGTTGCAATGAAGTCTCATAGATACAATTATCTAATCAAAATCTGAAATGAACTTCTGTGTTGAGTGCATAATTAAAATTTGAAAGTTGTTATTAAGGTAAGAGCCGAGGTAATAAATCATAAATCAAGCCAGTGCTTGCGTTGCAAATTACCTGGAAGCAGCGTAGTGTTGTTTGTCAGCAGATATGAAACCGGGGAACTTAAAATCTGATTGAAATTGCAGTAAAGTGACATCGATTTGTGTTAAGACCGTTGAGGTTATGTAAGGCCGAGAATGGAGGAAGACGGGTTTCTCAACCCATGAAAAAATTCACAAGATTTAGCCGGCCGGTGAAAGGTTGAAGTCGTAAAAGTGGAGCGTTGTTGGATTGAGGATTCATTCCAAATGGATTACGGGTTTCTTTGATGTTTGTTTACATCATATTAATATATTTTTTATTGAACCCTGTTTAACATGAATTGCATGCAACCACAAAATTAATGCGAGAAGCTAGAAACCCATCATGTTATGGAAGATCGGCCCAAAATATCATGAACATGAAAAGAAGCGTATGGAGAATGGAGTGAATCTGAAATTAGTTGTAATCGAATGTGTTCAATGGTAGTAATCAATATAGAAATGATGAGAGTTTAATTCATTTCGATGGAAAAAGGACGTATATTGTTGGATGAAAGCGAAAATCGATGTGTTAGTATTCGATTTCAAATGAAAGACTGGCTTGAATCCCCATATCCGGACGTTGAGGTGTGGGAGCATTGGTCAAGCTGGAAGAAGAAAGTGAGGGCGCATTATGGATTTGCATAAGTGTTGGAGGTAAGCACATTAATATTTACCGTGGGCAGGTTTATTATGTGTTGAATGGGTTGGCTGATTAATAATGTCAAGTTTGTTTTAAAGGCGAGGCGCACATAATTAATGGAACCAAAGTGATTGTTAAATCTTTGGCATTTGGGTGTATTATATATATTGGGTTGAAACACTTTCATGCCATGATAAGCATTGGGGTTTTAATCCTTAAAGCCTGGAAATTAAACAATGAAACTAGTGGGTTGTTAAAATCTTTTATGAGACTTTGATAAGGGTTTCTAATGCTATTCGAATTTTGGAATAGTATATTGTTGTGGTTATGGTTTTGAACCATATGTTTAAATGCTTACGCATGTAAAAGTGTGTGTGAGATTGCCAGAAAGGGAAGTTTTGGCACTTAATTGTTGATGATGCATTTTATATGCATGGAAAAGTAGAGATTCTGGGTTTGCAGGGGTAACCTGCATCATTTTTGGTATCAGAGCTGGAATAGCTCTGTGTGAGGATTCAAGTTTTTTTTTTAATTGAGTTAATTGCATGTGATGAATGAATGTCAGATTGTGAAACTGATGAAGATTGCAGCATAGAGATGCAGTGCAGTTGAAGAAGTGAAGCGATATCAACGGGATCTTGAAGGTGAGTTTGCAGATGATATTTAACTCTGGTTTGAAGGTTATGAAGAATTTTACTACAGGCATGTTGAAGGAAATCTGAGCGGGAAGAAGCAGATCACAGATGGAGTGCAGTCATGAAAGATTCCAGCAAGGGATTCTAAGAGAGAGTGGCAGAACCTGAAGATTCAACAGAGGTTGAAAAAGTTGCAGATGAGAGAAGCCGAAAGGAGCAGTGAGGAAATGCTCGAAGGGTTCCAGAAGAGGACCGGTGATTACCAAAAGACCACATCCGGAGGAAGTGATTGGTGAGGTAAAGTGGCAGCAGAATAATTTACTATTGCAGAGGCTTGGTGCAACTCATGGGTGAGAAAATCATGGCGAAGGAGATGACTACTGAAAGTCATAAAAGAGAGAGAAGAGGTTCAGAGAGAGGCCACAGTAGAATGAGGGAGAAATATGCCAAGGCAAATGGCATATTGAAGCAGTGGACTCATGAAGAGTATGAGAAAGAGAAAGCTGAGATCGCGGTTCATCTCGAGTTATTTATGGAGTTGTGACGGGAAAGTGTGAAAGACCACAGACATGGTTGGACCATGAGGAAGAGAGTGAAGTGGCAGAGGCTACAACAGAAAAGGGATCAACAGATAAACATGCAGTTAACAAAAGTGTTGAGGAAGCTCGATCAGATGATGAGTATACAGTTAAGATGTGAAGAACTCAGAGCAGCTGAGTTGAAAGTGGAGGTTTCCATTGATGAAATAGAAGAGGAGATCATTGATGATTTCTTGAACTATTGGGCAGATCTAGATCAGCTGGATAATTTAGAACCGTGTATTTTTATAGCTGACTATTGTGATGTGATTACAGGTTTTACTGAAGAGGATGCGCAATCTTGTGAAGCTTTCGCAAGTTTGGAAAAGAGTCTTTCAAGAGATAAGTACTTGGAAGAAGGAAGCAATGATGTGTTTGTACTTGAAGCTGTTACAGTACAAGAGGAAGTTCTTGTGAATGAAGAAGAGGATGAGCTTGAAGAGCTGGTATATGAACCAACAGTTGAGGCTGTTGAAACTTGTAGTTTTCAAACTGACAAGTTGTGTATGAATGATGCAGGTGGTATGAATGCAGGGACTGTAAGTGATGATGATATGCTTCAGCAATGTGTTGTACGGATAAATTGTTATTGCGGACAAAACCGATCTCCCTAGTACTAAAAGTATCTAGCAAAAAACAGCCAAATAGACTAATCTTTCTCTAAGTATATTTGATATATGAAAATCTCTATATAGGTGTTAAAAGATCTACCTTATGTCCAGTGCTTGTTCGAAGTTGTTGTTGTCCTTTGCGCGCTTGAAGGAGTTTTGTTTGTAAACCTGCAATCACAAACAAGAAAAGTATTACATAGCACCTGTATAAACATTATCATAAATCATACTTATCATAGTAATCAATGAATCTATGAAATAAATCATTAACAAAAACTTATTGAGAAAAATGAGTATATTTGTATTAATTTCAAAGAAGGAAAACCTTACAACCTGAGCCTTGATGTTGTACAGGCCTTCCCGGGGTCCGAAGCAGGAGTATCCTCTACTTTGACAAGCTCTACACTCTTTCAATCAAGACAAATAGAGGTATGTGATCTCTCCTCACAAAATTCTTGTTTAACTGAGTCTGAATCTCAACAGCACTTATCTTCAAATATTCTAAAGCTCCAACTCCCTTTGAGGCTACCCAATGCCTCTTTTTATAATGGAAAAGAGGAGGTTTTTCCGTTCCAAATATGAAGGGATAGAATCCTCCTTCAAAGGGATAAGCTCCTTACATCAAGGGGTTAGCTCCATAAGGTAAGGGATACATGAACCTTATCAAAGCGTATCCATTCCCGAAAATTCCCATCCAGAATCTTCTAGAATTGATCTGAAATCAACTTTTTAACTTTACTTTCTCGCCTTTTTGAATTTTACAGAGGTCCGCACCTATAACACAAAGAACGTGCGGTATGGTTCCGCAGGTGAGCTGAAATTTAGGTGCGGGACCGCAGGCAATGAATAGAGAAAGTGCGATACCAAAGTTTAGGGGATTTTTAGGAACTTTTCTCTGATTTTCAAAGCTTGACATGAGAAACTGATATGATAGACTTGCAAAAGGAGGAAGTATGAGTAATAATGAGCTCATACTCATAGCAGAATGTCAGGATGACAATTTTTAGTGTAACAGATTGCCCCCTAAAGTGCAAAGTCTGGAATAGATGAAACTGAAGTCTGTCATATATGAAGAGTGTAGTACTTTATCATTTCAAGGATCACCCTGTGGACACCCCAGTCGAAACTTGTAAAAACATTCAATGAAAAATATATATGTATACATATCATTGCTGAGGTAGGCATTCCCATACTCAGATCAAAAATAACTAGAACTAACTTAAATTGTTCTGATACAAGAATGATTTTGAATACATCATAGTATAGACATGTGTAGACACAGTATGGACACAACCATCTGTTTATAAATAGTCTACTGTATGAATGATAACAAAATTACTCGCAGACTGGATTGTAGAAACTAGATCCAGGGTCTTGATTTCCACATCTTGAACTAGTACGATTCTATCCATGTGAATAAATGTGTTGAAGTCGAACATGGTAGAAACCACTTGATTACCAGTCAATGATGTAAATTGTTAACAAGTGTGAGAGTAACCACCAGTAATGTCAATGGCTCTCAAAGTACCCAGTATAATCCATGAAATGTGAATGAATGAGCTGAAGTCGAACATGTCACGGAATCATTCGATCGAAGGTCGATGATGCAACCTGTCGTCGAAGGCGAGAAACCTGCCATTGAGGCATGCAGATTTCAAGGTACTGACGATTTCTGGATCAACTTCCTAGATAATATGCTGATGTCAATAGAAAGTGATCTGTCGTAGGCAAGCCCACAACACGAAATCATAGATCAAGTTTTGAAAATATATTGGCAAGGACTGACTCAGGGATGGTCAAAATGGATGATAGATATTTTGCAGATGAATGGTTTATTTGAACTGTCCTCTTGAACACATAACGACACTGCAAATGGCTTGGTGACAATTGACCCAAAGCTAATACCCAGAAACCGGCTGAAGACTTTCAATGTGGTTTGATTAACTGTTAGGCAAAGGATTTCCCAACCTAGGTGAATGAAAGTGTCGTGTTCAAGAGTGGTTGACTGAATTTTCGAAAAATTTAAAATACAACAAACACGCCCATTTTTCTCTCTTTTCCCCCACCATTTATGGCAAGTACCTCTTTATTTTTGACAAGCTTGAGGAGGATAACATTTGCTTGCTTATAAGCTCATCCTTCGGATGAGTCCAACTTAGTTTAAAATTCGAACCCTAAGAAGGAGTGGTTCGTTCCTGTTTTAAAATTGAACAGGTCCTTTACTGTTAAATTTTAACGAGTCCAGTATAGGAGAAACTCGGTGTTTTTCAATTTTAGGGAGTCAGAAGAAAAAACTTAAGAAAACTCCATGGGGGTACTTTTTCGTAAATTTAGTCTCTCAAGCCCGAAAAAGGATAAAATAATGCGGGAGAGAACTCTATTGACCGTAATTAGTCAACGTATACCTTTTTCGTAAATAGTCCATTTCAGTCCAGAAAAGGGGTAAACTTATACTGAAGGGACGATCATTCATTTACTTTAACAAGTTCGAATAATCAAGTACTCAGAAATCTTTTCATATTTAAAGAGTCTAAAAAGGGCTTAAAAGAGAACTCGGAGGTTTCAATTTTTTGGTAAGTTTTAACGAGTTTGAAAAAGGGATAAAAATGTACTCGTTGTTGAAAATTGATCAATTCTCCTGAAAAATCCAATTTCTGCACAAAAACTTTGAAACATTACACATACCTGTTTAAGATAAGTAAAAATGCTCTCAAAAATACTCCTTTTTAAAGTGAAAAATAAACAAATTTAAAATTCATCTATTCAAAAAAACTTATAAAAAGGACTTTTTCAATTTCATTTTTACCGTTCAAGTTTAGAGTGAAAAGTAAAAAGCTTTTGGGTAAGAAAGTTCCTGTGAAGATTCTGGAAAATCCATCTGGCGAAATCGAAAATCGTCAGTCCCAGGTATTCCATGACCTCTTAATCTTGTATTCCATCCGTTTCAAATTCGTTTTTAGGCTTTAGATTGTATTTTTAGGGAAAAATATGGTTAAAAATTTAGCTCGCGGGGGTCGCAGGTGAGACACGCATGACCTGCGGACCCCGACTTTTTTCATAAGGAAAAAAGTCAAAGGTCCGCACCCAAAATACAGTACTCGTGTGTATCTACGCACTGTTTAAAAAAGCTTAGGTGCGGTACCCGCGCGGTTGAATTTAAAACTCTCATTTCTCATTTATTTCCCAAATTTTTTTAAATAAGATTGTTCTAACTTGCCTTTTTATGCATTGTAGGATTAACAAGATGCTGATTTGGAGAGAACGTGAACATGAGGACGTGGATGAAGCCGCAATACTCCATTTTCCTACACATCAAGCATTAAGAGCATGCATTTTATATAAATTTTGGGCCATCTCAGGCATGAGGGCACAAGTAGAACTCTTGACATGGTTGGTGAACAGATGGAATGTACAAGACCAGTGCTTCTTTATTGGCGGCCACCGGCTCGAAATTGAGCTGGAGGATATATATTTTTTTACTAGTTTTTCCAAGAGGGGTGAACAAGTTTCTTTGTTTGGGACTAGGCCAGGTGGCCAGTATGTCGCTAGTCTTCAACAAGAATTCTGCAATGACCAGGCAAACCCTAGGGACAAACGGATTGATATCAAACACATCATCTGTCCTGAATTGAAAGTTATTGCTTTTACTGTTACCAAACTGTGTGGGAGTGCTGCGCTACATGTAGCTACTGGTTCCCAAATGTGTATTGCTATGGATTGTTTTCGCGGCACCATCTTTAACTGGTGTGAAGCTGTGTTGGCTAATGTAAAAGGCCAACTAACCAGAGCAAAAAATGGAAAATTAAATAACTTTGGATATGGATCCATCGTAGTCTCTTTTTCTCTAGAGAGGATCCCCATGTTAGCTCCACAGAGTATTGTTGTTGATGCCGGTCGACTTCGAGAACCTAGGATGGTTCGTTGGTCCGCATTGATGGCTCGTCATGCTATCGAGGGTACTAAGATTGTTCGATTTCCTTCTTCATATTTTCGTTGGATGGATCGCCAAATTTTTGTGATAGAGGACTTTCCATATGTCGGGATAGATTTCCGCGGCGACCGAGAGATGGCTCTCCCAGTAGGGGAACAGTGGGATGACTCAGGTATAATCATTTTTCAATGTTTGCTAAATTATAATTTTTTTATTTTTTATCATCTTTGAAAACTAATAACCAAATTTTTTTTGAATACAGATGTGGGTCCACAGCGACCAGCCCATCTCCAACCTTATGAGAGAAGACAACCAGTTGCAGCTGCACCAGCCCCAGCAGGCCAATCAGCGGAGATTTTGACTGATTTAGAGCATCATCTAGAGTGTTTGACTCTAGATATTCCAGAGACGAGCATAGATGATATTCCACTCAGGTTGCAGAGATACGTGATTGGTGTTCCAGGACCTTTTAGGAGGTTCCTATGTAGGGTGGCCCGAGCAGTGGTTTCTTATCGTGATCACCATCAGTGATGGGATGATCGTGTTGTAGACCTATATTTTTTACTTTTTGTGTTATCATTTTACCGATCATAAGATCTTTCCAACCTATGATCAAAGACGATGTACATTTTTTGAAAATACTCCTATATTATGATATATCACTATTTACCGGCTATTTGTGTACATATTGTGAATGTTGATTGATTTACTTTTTTTGGCTATTGCAAATGTCGATTTATCATACTAGAAGCAACTGCATCTGTTAATGTATTTAAATGTCTTGGAATATGTTGATATTCAATGTAATCAAATTCACGTTCCAAGAGACGAACTCTCAAAAATAACCGTAATAACACTGGATTTCTAATGGTATAAACTCTGTTAAGTTGTAATACAACAAGTTCAGAATCCAACCTAACAATCAAACTCCGAATTCCAAATGATATGGACTCAGACAATAACTCAATCACTGCACTATACTCGGAAATGTTATTCGTTGTTTGACCAAGGCTTACCCCATGCATGGATACTAACTCGTCAGCGGGTGAATAAATAACCCAAGCTGTGAAAGAAATGTTCTGTGTACTACGATAAGCACCATCAGCAAAACCAATGTAAGTTTGAAGAGCCGTCGACATCTGCAATATCAAGAGTAAAACTCAAACAAGCAGGAATAGTGATAAAAACACACTTCTAAACTAGGAACACTTTTCTAATCTAAAACACACCAGCAGTAAAGAAATCTAATCTAAAAATCTCCACACCACGTTTAAGCATAATATCACTTTAGATAAAGCCCATTTCTGGGTTTATCCAAAGGGACACCGTCAAAATCTATCAACTCATAGGCTCCTTTTGCTAACTTTTGTTTAACAATGTAAGGACCATGCCACAAAGGCACAAATTTCCCGGCTCCTAGCTTGTCGTTAGCTTGATCATAAAGTAAGACTAGGTCTCCTTCTGAAAATTTTCGAGGGGTCACACTTCTATCATACTGAGCTTTAATTCGTTTAACATGAGCCTCGTTTTCTATTGCAGCATTTCATCGATTCTCATCTAATTGAGCCAAGTACAAGAAACGTTTCTCCTCTTCAGACGTAGCTGGGAGTAATTCTATGGCTAATTTCAGTGACGGAATTTCGCATTCAATCGGCAACACAGCTTCCAAACAGTAAACGAGTTGAAAAGGAGTGAAACCAGTTGATGTTTTTACCAAGGTTCGATATGCCCAAAGTGCTGAAAATAACATGGAATGCCAATTCATCTTGTGAATACCAATAATGCATTTGATCATGGTGACTAAAACTTTATTAATGGCTTCAACCAGACCATTGGCTTGTGGATAATATGGAGTGGAACTATCGTGTCGCAGGCCAAGTTGGTCTGTAAGCTTAGTCATCATGACTTTCCGAAAATGACTTCCATGATCCGTAATAATAGCTTGAGGAAGACCGAACCTAGCAATTATGTGATTAAATATGAAAGTTGCAACAGTTTTTCCATCAGCTGAAAATGTAGGCATCGCCTCGGCCAACTTAGTAAAATAATCTACTGCCAAGATAATATATGCATGCCCCCCGGCTGAGTGAGGGTTACATGTAATAAAATTGATACCCCCTTTCGCGAAAGGACCAACAGCAATTATAGGGTGAAGAGGAGCGGGTGGTGTGCACATTTTACGATCAAAAAGTTGACAATTGTGGCATTTCTGGACCGCATAAATACAATCTTTGAATAATGATGGCCAGAAATAACCAGCGCGCAATATCTTTTGGGCAGTGGCATACCCAGACATATGACCGCCACATGCTCCAGAATGGCAATCATTTAAAACCTTTTCAGCTTCATCATGAGTAAGATAGCGTCAAAAAACAGAATCCGCTCCATGACGATAAAGTGTATCACCAATAATATTATACTGTTGGGATTGGAAACGTATTTTTTGTCGCTGAGATCGTGATATTTCGGGCTGAAAAGATTGGGTTTGAAGATAAACAATAATATCTCCATACCATGGATTAAGAGTACTGATAAGAAACAAAGATTCGTCTACAATGGATTCCTCTGCCACTGTTTCAGTATCAGTAGAGGGGAAATCACACATTAGTTCCGCAAAGACCAAAGATTTCTTTGCCTTGGATTTTTCAAATTCCAAGTCAAATTCCTGCAGGATAACTATCCATTTGGAATATTTTCCCCCCTAGCAATTGTTTTGTTAAAATATACATCATAGGGTTGCAATTAGAAATTACTGTGGTTTTACGTAACAAAATGTAATGTCTAAATCTTTGTACAGCTTGTACAGCTGCCAAGGCCAATTTCTCCACATGTGTGTATTTGATCTCAGTCGGATGCAGATTTCGACTAAGATAATAAATCACATGTTCATTGTGAGATTCATCTTCCTGCACTAATACCATCCCAACGGTGGAATGAGAAGTGGCGAGGTACAAAAAGTAATCCTGATTGTAATTGGGAGGATGCAATAACGGTGCATGGGTCAACGCGTGTTTAAGTGCATCAAAAGATCGATCAGCGATCTCATCCCAAAAGAATGGAATGTTCTGTTTCAACAATCGGGTAAAACCCTTTGTAAGCTCGGCATAGTTAGGAATGAATCGTCGTAAAAAGTTTTCCTTCCCCTGCAAACTTTGGAGTTGGCGTAAAGTCAAAGGAGGAGGCAATTTAACAATAGCTTCAACTTTCGACAGATCGACGCGAATGCCTGCTTTTGAAACAACAAATCCAAGTAAACGACCCGATTCTACATAGAAAACACATTTGTGTGGATTCAACCTAATTCGATAATGTCGACATCTTATAAAGATGGCTCGTAAATGAGTAAGATGGTCGGCCCTATGCAATGAATGAGCAGGTAAATCATCGAGATAAGGCTGCACAATGCGTTTAATGTCATGAAATGCATAAGACATAGCCCGTTGAAAAGTTGTTCCAGCGTTCTTTAATCCAAAAGGTAGTTTGCAATAAGAAAACGTCCCCCATGGACAAATAAAAGTTGTTTTTGGTTGATCAGTAGGGAGTATGTTTATTTGATTGTAGCCTGAAAATCCATCCATAAAAGAAAACATTTCACTGCCAGCACAATCATCAATTATTTGATCGATATAGGGGGTTGGATAATTTTCCTTGGGACAAGCTCGATTAATATCCCTATAATCGATACATACTCTTATTGTTCCTTGTTTTTTAGTCACAGGAACAATATTTGATACCCAATCCGTTAAGGGGATTGGATATATGAATCCTGCATGAAGTAATTTTTCAACTTCTATTTTAATAGCAGCAGCTTTTCTAGGATGAATTTGACGTAAACGTTGACGAACAGGTTTAGCATCCGGGTAAGTCTTAATTTCATGTACAACGATTGACGGATCAATTCTTGGCATTTCTTCATAGGACTAGGCAAACACATCACAGAATTCTTGAAATAGGGCTTTATAAATTTGAATTTCATCTTCCGTACAACAAGCACCTATATGAATGTTTTCAATTATTCCTGGTTTTACTGAAATGTCAATGGGAACCGTTCGAGATATATTTTCCAAATTTAACTCAGAATCAGGATTTTGCAAAGGATTATGTGGTTCTTTAACATATTCACCAGTAAAAATTGAAGCAAAATCATCTTCCAAATGATCTAGCTCAGGTAAAAACGAAGATCGGTGATGTAGATCTTCCCATGGTAAATCGTCAACAGACAAAAACTCACAAATTTGTTCATCAGTATGAACAAGTTCAGGAAATGTCGTTGTAACTGAACTAGATATAGAAATTGATTCTTCATGGATCCCATTCATTGGATCAATTTCGGTTGAAGAGGGGTTGGAAAATGACTGTACAACCTGATATGCAATTTCAAATGGACTCAAAGGCATCATGCCATCAATTGAATCTAACTCGAACTCGGAAGGTACGATCCAGGGATCATCAAAAATTACAGTGTCTGACGAAATCATGTGAATATTTGCAACAACAGGTGATATGTTAGGAGGAGGAAATGAAAAAGTTCCTAGTAAACCAGAATCTTTAATCAATCCTACTCCAACATCCTTATAAGGGATAGCCGTTTTACCAACATGCTGGATTGTTTCTGTAGAGGCTGGGTTGGAAGAGAAATAAGTTAACTGATCTATTGTAATGATCTTTCCTTGATATGGAAATTTTATGAGTCGAAAGACCGAAGAAACAACAGCAGTCATAGCATAAGACCAACTGCGACCTAGGAGAAGGTTATAATCTATAGGGGCATCAACCACTTCCACATCTAGATTTACTATTTTACCTTCGACCCCTCCCTAGTGTCAGAAGACAATCTAGCAACAAATGAACAACTAAGTTTGTCTTTCTCTAAATATATTCGTTTTACAAATAAATGCTATGAAGGTGTCGATCCTACCTTAGATCCAAATGCTTATTTGCGGTCATAGTGCTTATGTCGCATCAAGAATCTTTCCGTCGCAACAAGAGTTCTTTCGTCGACCTGCAACCACAAAAAAGCAAATATTAAATAGCACCTGTATAACAAATATTTATAAAACATACCTATCATAGTGATCAAGGAATCTATGAAATAAACGATCAAACGACAGCTTATTGAAATAAACAATCGAATGACAATTTATTGAGAAAAACAGAACTTGATTGTATTAATCTTAAAATATACAGAAGAACCTTACAACCTTAGCCTTGATGTTCGAAAGGTCTTCCCGGGGTCCGAAGCAGGAATCTCCTCTACTTTGATCATTCTTGCACTCTCCTTCAGGAGCAAAAAGAGGTATGTGATCTTTCCTCTCAAAAGCTTAGCAGAAAGAAGTCTAAATCTCAACAACACTTCAACTCAAAAAGATTAACTTAACTTCTTCAATCCTCCATTAGTTTTCTTAACCATAAAAACTTCTTAACCCCTTGAGGCTACTCAATGCCTCCTTTTATAGAGCAGGTGAGGAGGTTAGGATTCCACCTTTAAAGGGATAGAACCATCCTTCAAAGGGATAGGTTCCTCACATCAAGGGATTAGTTCCTTAAGGTGTGGGATACATGCACCTTACTAAAGCGTACTCATCCCCAAAAAATCTCATCTAGAACCTTCCAGAATTGACCAAAAATCAACTTTTTCACTTTTATTTCGCGCTTTTTTGACTTTACAGGAAGTCCGTAGGCATAACACTGGAAAATTGTGTTCTAGAACGCAGTTTTTCTTCACATTACCTGCGTACCCTAGCTAAGAACACAGGTAAGTCTCATATTAACTGCATACCCAAGGCTTTTTTGAGTTTTAAGGGTTTTTCCTCTATTTTTAGGGCTTGGAATGAGGAACAAAGGTTGTAAGACTTGCAAAGGAGGTATGTATGAGTGTTTAATGAGCTCATACAGTCAGCAGAATGTCAAGGTGACATTTTTTAGTGTAACAGATTTCCCCCTAAAGTGCGAAGTCTGGAATAGATGAAGATGAAGTCTGTCATATATGAAGAGTGAAGTACTTTATCATTTCAAGGATCATCCTGTGGACACCCCAGTCGAAACCTGTAAAAAACATTCAATGCAAAATATATATATAATCATATCATTGCTGAGGTAGGAATTCCCATACTAAGATCAAAACTATCTAGAAACTAACTTAAATTGTTCTGATACAGGAATGATTTTAATATTACATCAATAGTGTAGACACAGCATGGGCGCAGCCATCTGTAATGAGTAGTCTACTGTATAATAATAAAATTTCTCGCAGCCTGGATGGTGGAAACTAGATCCAGGGTCTTGATTTCTGCTTCCCGAACTAGTACGATTCTATCCATGCAATTAAATGTGTTGAAGTAGAACATGGTAGAAACCACTTGATTACCAGTCAATGATGTAAACTGTTAACAAGTTTGAGAGAAACCACCAGTAATGTCAATGGCTCTAAAAGTACTCAGTACAATCCATGAAATGTGAATGAATGAGCTGAAGTCGAACATGTCACAGAATCATTCGATCGAAGGTCAATGATGCAACCTGTTGTTGAAGGCGAGAAACCTGCCATTAAGGCATGCAAATTTCAAGGTACTGACGATTTCTGGATCAACTTCCTAGATAATGAGCTGTCATCGATAGAAAGTGATCTGTCGTAGGCAAGCCCACAACACGAAACCATAGATCAAGTTTTGAAGAAATATATTGGCAAGGACTGACTCACGGATGGTCAAAATGGAAGACAAATATTTCACAAATGAATGGTTTATTTGAACTGTCCTCTTGAACACATAACGACACAGCAGATGGCTTGGTAGCAATTGACCCAAAGCTAATACCCAGAAACCAGCTGAAGAATTTCAATGTGGTTTCATTAACTGTTAGGCAAAGGATTTCCAAACCCAGGTGAACAAAAGTGTCGTGTTCAAGAGTGGTTAATGGTTTTCCGATAATCAAAATACAACAAACAGGTTCATTTTTCTCTCTTTTCCCCCACCGTTTCTGGCAAGTACCTCTTTATTTTTGACAAGCTTGAGGAGGATAATATTTTCTTGTTTAAAGCTCATCCTTCAGATGAGTCCAACTTAGTTTAAGATTCGAACCCTAAGAAGGAGTGGTTCGTTCCTGTTTGAAATTTGAACAGGTCCTTTACTGTTAAATTTTAACAAGTCCAGTATAGGAGAAACTCGATGTTTTTCAATTTTAGGGAGTCAGAAGAAAAAAATTAAGAAAACTCCATAGGTGTACTTTTTCGTAAATTTAGTCTCTCGAGCCCGAAAAAGGATAAAATAATGCGGGAGAGAACTCTATTGATTGTAATTAGTCAACGTATACCTTTTTCGTAAATAGTCCATTTCAGTCCGTAAAAGGGGTAAACTTATACTGAAGGGATGATCATTAATTTACTTTAACGAGTTTGAATAATCAAGTACTCAGCAATATTTTCACATTTAGAGAGTCTGAAAAGGGCTTAAAAGAGAACTCAGAGGTTTCACTTTTTCGGTAAGTTATAACGAGTTTGAAAAGGGGATAAAAATGTACTCATGGTTTTCACTTTTTCGTAACTTTTAACGAGTTCGAAAAAGGGATAAAAATATACTCATGGTTTTCATTTTTTTCGTAAGTTTTAACGAGTTCAAAAAAGGGATAAAAATATACTCATGGTTTTCACTTTTTCGTAAGTTTTAACGAGTTCGAAAAAGGGATAAAAATATACTCCTGTGGCCAAATTTCAATTTAATTAATGAGCAGGAAAAGACGGAAAGAACTCAGCATTTTCATGTGTTTTACGAGAATGAAAAATAGCAAAATAATCTCGGGATTTTCATGAGTTTAACGAGTCTTGAAAATAACCGAAATTGACTCAAGATAGGTTTCATTTTTACAAAAGCTTGAAATAGAGAAAAACTATGCTTCAGAGTGGTTTCATTTTTACACAAGCTTGAAACAGAGAGAAAACTGTGCTTGCCCCCTAAGCGTAACTGCTAGAGTGCATGCCCCCCCAGCTTCATTTCATTCAACTAAGTACACTATTTGTAATTAATAGCTGGATGGAATGAAGGTTAATTTACGAGATCATATGAAAGACCCGTCCTAAAACTGTAAGAAAATTATGCAAAAACTAAAATAACTAACCTAAATATGACTTAAAATTTATGAGATCTAGTCAAAGACTTGACTCAATTAGGGGAGGATTTGTTTCATTTTTTAATGAGCTTGACACAGGAAAAGAACTATGCTCATGGCAACGTGTTTCATTTTTTAACGAGGTTGACACAGTAAAAGGAACTGTCCTCTTCTACATGTTTCATTTTTTAATGAGGTTGACACCGTAAAAGAAACTATCCTCGTATCTACTTTCTACGATCTACCTATATAACCTACTGATTCATTTTTTAATGAGGTTGACACACGAAAAGAACTGTCCTCATACCTGATTCATTTTTTAATGAGGTTGACTCAGTAACAGGAACTATCCTCTGACCAACTGATTCATTTTTTAACGAGGTTGACACAGGAAAAGAACTATCCTCATACCTGATTCATTTTTTAACGAGGTTGACTCAGTAACGGGAACCATCCTCATAAACTACTTATTTTTAATCTCTCTTCTACTCTCTACAATCTATCTACTGATTCATTTTTTAATGAGGTTGACATAGGAAAAGAACTCTCCTCACTACCGACTGATTCATTTTTTAAACGAGGTTGACACAGTAAAAGGAATTGTCCTCACCTACATGTTTCATTTTTTAACGAGGTTGACATAGTAAAAGGAACTATCCTCACCAGCCACTGATTCATTTTTTAACAAGGTTGACACAGTAAAAGGAACTATCCTCAGAGTCACTGATTTATTTTTTAACGAGGTTGACACAGTAAAAGGAACTTTCCTCACTCTCACTGATTCATTTTTTAACGAGGTTGACACAGTAAAAGGAACTTTCCTCACAGACATGTTTCATTTTTTAAAGAGGTTGACACAGTAACAGGAACTCTCCTCAGTCACTGATTCATTTTTTAACGAGGTTGACACAGTAAAAGGAACTATCCTCGCACTGACTGTTTCATTTTTTAACGAGGTTGACACAGTAAAAGGAACTGTCCTCAGCACTGACTGATTCATTTTTTAACGAGGTTGACACAGTAAAAGGAACTATCCTCGGACTAACTGATTCATTTTTTAATGAGGTTGACACAGTAACAGGAACCATCCTCATGAACTACTTGATCATGGCTTCCAACTGGAAGAAACACGTGTCAATGGACACACCTTGATCATGGCTTCCAAGAGGTCTTCATCAGATGGAAGAACAATTCTATGAAAGGAACACATGTCAAGGGACTCAAAATGGATAATAACATCGTGTTCAAGTAATCCCATAGATTTTTCCATGTCAATTACCAAATCTAAGTCAAAGGAAGATGAGCAAACAGTGAGAGGCTCGCTTACATCGGTAACTGAAAACATGGGACTAGTTGCCACATAATTAACCCGTGGTGGGGTAGATACCACTTTAGAATCAGGAAGAGTTAGGGATGTCGGATTATTGGTAGTCGAAACAAGACTAGGGAATGAAATCTAGTCTATAGTCACAATATTTCCATTATGAGGGAAAGACATCACGCGAAAGAGTGTCGATACTACAGCTTTCATTGCATAGACATAGTCTCGCCCAAGGAGTAAATTGAAATACAAGGGGCCTCGAACTACCATAAGATCAATACAGACAGTTTTACCTTCCAAAGTAATAGAAAACTTAGGAAGGATCCCTAAAGGTTCACTAATGGTTCTGTTAAAAATCTACGGACCCGCCAGAAAATGCTGAACCCAAAGTCGCTTTATTGAGGATAAAAATACAAATGGGCGACCCTTCATCTACCTCCGTGTGTGGTGTATGTCCTACCACCAAACTAAAACTCACAATGATTTGGAAAGGATGGAGGTAGCGAAGGATGAGTTCTGTCACTATTCCAACAAAGAAAGACTTCAAGATTTTGAGGGGCTTTGTAGAAATAGGAAATACTTCCATGAGAAGAATCAAGGTGGAAGAACCCGAGTGGTAAGAAGCTCACTACAGGAGGCAGAAAGGCATCTGGGGAAGGCAACCCAATGTGAAACTGACCCCCCACTTGATCAAATAATGGATCATCAACCTGAGTGATATGAGTTTCACTCTCCAATGGAAGAGTGGGATCGACTGTACTTGAAATTAGATCAATCACTCTGTCAGTTGACGGTAGGTTGGGAGAAATTTTACGGTAACCAATTGGAAGTTCTTGCTGTGGAACAGTAAGGTTTTCCAACAATTTTTAGGCTTCATCCATGTGAGGGCAAATGTGAGTTTGATGACTCCCTTTTCATAACTTACAATGAAACCTAACTTTACCCTTTTTCTCAGGAACCTGACTATCACTAGTTGATGGATCAACGGAAAGTTGATGAGATTTTTCCGACCATACTTCCAAGACCTTTGGAATACTAGGGCAATTGATAAGGAAGTGGTCACCCTTACAAAGTTTGCAAGGGTATTTGGGTTTACGATGCATGTTGGAGGTTTCCTCAACACAACTAACACTTACAGCCATGGTTGGTTGGTTGACTTCTTTCTTATCCTGCTTTTTCTTCTTCTTCTTCCCTTTCTTCTTCTTCTTATTTACCTGGTTACTAGTGTCAATGCTTTTACCAAGCAAAGAGGAAGAAATGGAGGAAGAAATATTAGGTGAAGAAGGTAAAGGGTCAACAGAAGGTTGTTGATGTTGAGATGGTGAACTCCGTTGAAGTGAAGCATCCGGTTGAGGTGGAGCAATTGGAGTATTCGGGGCCAATGAAGTTGAAAATAACCATATCGGTAAACCTATTGTAAATCCAGGTAATGACAATGTAGCCATATAAGGAAGACCAACATTTCCAAAGCAAGGAAAAGTACTAGGATTCTCGTTAAGAGGGATTCCTTGGTTGGTAAATTCCGGAACAGTTTTCATTATATTCAACTTCAGTGAATTTTATTAACAATTTAAAACTAAAATTAACAATTAAAAATTCACACCTAACAATTAAAATTCACAATTCACACCTATGGTCTCTAAAACTAAAAACAAACAAATTAACACGCGTTATCAAATCTAGGAGTCAAACCACACACAAACAGTAACTTCCTGTACTAAAAACACTAGTTGGTGATGAAATCAAACATCATATAATTTAATACAAAAAGGGCGGTTGGAACAGTTACCCCGACAACCTGCTTAATGAAACAGACTGGCACAAGTTTCTTCAGAAAACCATCTCGAGTGAAGAAAACCCCCCAGAGAGTCCAAGTGAGTCTAGTCAACATCTGCTCTAGGTACAGTGGGATCTTCCCTCCACCGTCACCTTAGGAAAGAATCCTATATATTATGGCCACTAAGGTTACCAATAGAAACAAATATACCTGGGGGAACAGTCTACGCTCCGATACACATGCAAGGGCAGAGTAACAAAGCTCAATCCCCTTGAAGGCTCCTTGACATAATCCAAGGTTTACCGACAAGTGACCCTAGGCTCCTCGACAATGGTCTATCTGAGGTTTACCGTTTTTAATACGTGTATATCTTCTATCGTTCCCTATGAGGAAGGATTGATTACCTCACTGGTTCAGATATGATCTCGTGCTTGAATCCTTTAGGAGGAGCTTCCCAGAGCATACATGCAACAATTGGAATTTTTCCTACCGCAAGATCGACTACTTGTTTGTTTTACTGTCTTGGAGAGTTAACTAAAACCTATTCCAAGACACTAGCCTAAGCTATATTGGTGGAAAGAGCCCTAGAAATGTAAAAATTACTAGATGAATTTTAATTAAGCGCTGTGTTATTTAGGTTGTTATTACTCAAAAGGGTAAATGGATATGAAACCAATGGTGTTATGACCCGAACCAAAACTGAATGCAATCGAATATGATAATGTAATCTTTTCAATTCGATGAATCCTAACTAAATTAAGGAGAGAGTTTCCATTTGCTTCCAACAATGCAAAGATTGATAAATAAGAGAAAATATAACAAATTCTCTAATCCACTAATTTTATCAAGAAAAACTAATGCAAATCAATCCCAAAACAATTTTTATTTTTGTGTTTTTTTAAAACAAGCATAAAAACATCTAAATTCAAATCAAAGAAAACTGATCTAAATCTATGATTGATTTTTCAGAATGTAAACTATGCAGTTGTAATCTATGCACAATTCACTTGAAAAGTATGCAAATGTAATCTATGCACAGTTTTCATTCATATTCTGAAAATGAGAATTCTAATTATGAAAATGTGATCTATGCAAGATAATTCTCAAACACAAGATGATTCTAATGTAATCTAAGAACCAATCAAGTGGAAGTCAAGAAAATCGGGTGAGAGTTCCAAAGATCAAAAAACACTCAAAGGCGATTAACACTCATACACAAAAACAAAAGCAAAAAGATGGAAAATTGTGAAAAGACTGAGACAAACCTGCAAGTAATGAACAAAGGAAATCAAATTAAGAATTTCTCAAAAAAGAGACTCAAAACACCAAATTAACTTAATGGAGATTGATGAGATGAAGAATTGCTGAAAGAAATTCAGAAATAAGAGATTTTTGACAGAAAAATAGAGATCTGGGTAGATGCTAAGAATCCTAAATTAAATCTAAACTAAACTAGAAAAAAGAAATCTGGAGTTTTTCCAAAATTTTAACAGGGTCCGCAGGCTCCCAGAAGTAACAGGTGCGGTCCCGCACTGTTTACTCAAGGAAAGTGCGAAACTGCCCGCACTGTATAAAGAAGGCAAAGTGCGGTCCCAGAAAAAAATAGAGAAAAACATAAAAGATCTCAAAATTTTCAAAAACAGAGAAAACCTAAGCTACCCAGGAAGATGTATATCAATCAAAAACCAGGAAAAATGTTTCCTCAAATCAAAATAAAAGAGAACCAAAAAAAACAAGTTCTTTCCCCAGCAGAGTCACCAATTTGTCGCAAGAAAGTATCATCTTTCATTGATCGGGTTTTTTAGGAACTTTTCTCTGATTTTAAAAGCTTGACATGAGGAACTGATATGTTAGACTTGCAAAAGGAGGAAGTATGAGTAATAATGAGCTCATACTCATAGCAGAATGTCAGGATGACAATTTTTAGTGTAACACAATGCCACAGAGAAATTGCATTGTTGGAATACTTGTTGGTAAATTCAGAGTATGACAAGGAAATTTCAGCAGAAGAAAGAGTTCAGTACAATGAACAAGATCAGAAAGATATCATGGAAACGGGTGATGTGAGAGAAAGACTGGTTGTGAGTCTTGAGAGTTCTTCAGAGAATTCTTTGAAAAGTTTGGATCAACATACTGATGTGCTGATAGTGAAGGAGAATTTAGAACAGCATACTGAGGTGCTGGTAGAGGGAAGTAAGGCACTGATGCCTTATGATTTTTGTTTTAACAAGTCTTTTGTGAATGCAGGTGTTATTGCAGGTGCTGAAGTACATTTGACTCAGTTGAGCAGTCAAATGAAGGAAGAAGAAAATTCTGTGGAAATTTCTAATCCATGGGATGAGGACGTTATGTTGCTGGAAAGGATGCTGAATAATCAAAATTCAGTACAGGAGGAATCTCAATTTCAGAATTGGGAATTGTAGATGCATAGAGATGAAGACAGCAGAAAGGAGTACACAATGTACCAGTGTAGTAAGTTGCTGATAGGAGAAGGCAGAGAAGAATTTTTTCGTTGTAGAAGACAAGAGGGCATGGATGATTGGGCAGCAATAAGAACAGAAGGAAACATAGTAGTAAAAACTGAGAAAGTAAGAACGAAAACAAGCATAGAAGCAAGAAATCAGCAAGTGACAGTAACAATTGAATGAGTAAGAACTGAGCAAGCCATCTTAGCTCAGAAGACAGCAAGAAATCAGCAGTTTGAAAATTTATTGGACCGAGAAATTGAACTAATCAGAAGAATTATGTTGAAAGTGTCTCAGAGGAATACATCAACAAGGAAGAGCAGCAGCAGCAAAATGAAGACGGAGACAGATTTTGAAAGTGCAGCAAGTGGAGCAAGACAGCATAAGATATGGAGACCTGGAGAAAAGCAGTATGCAACAGCAGAAATTGATGATGACCTACAGAAAAAAGTGTGGGATCCAGGAAGACAAAGATTTAAACCACATGATCAGGAGTTCATGATCATTTTCAACCTTCGGAGTCTGATGCAGGAGCATTAGCTTGGAAAAATGCTTTGTATTTATTAAGACTTAGGGGTGTTTAAGTTTTTAAAAGAGTTAGATTTTTATAAATAATTTGAGTGGGTTTTATGTATTTTTAATTAAATATTGTAAATAATTCTCAAATATGAGAGAATTTGGTCAGTTGAGGATGTAAAGGGATGAGAGATTTTAATTTAGAAATTATTTTCATTAATTTTGGGTGAGAGAGGATCCTTAGGGATTCAAGAGTGATTTTAGGATTTGTTGAGATATTTAGGGGTTTGTTGAGTGATTAAAGGGATGAGAACCAAAATTGGTTCAATTAAATTTGTATAAATTGATATGCCTCAAAGGCAAAATAGAGCAGAAAATATAAAGTAATTTAGAGGTGAGGTTTGGATAGCAGAGGTTGTAAACTTCCGGGCAATTGGAAGGGCCACAAATTTGAATATCTGGCCACAGACAAGAGTTTGTAAGTATTTGCATTTGAATATATGAAAAGTGTGTTTCAGAATATGGGTTGATTTGTTGCACAAACAAATATTTAAATTTTGTAATTGGGGTTGAATTGAAAACACGCATATGAATTGAAAAAATCTAGGTATGGTTGGTTGTAGTAGAGTATAATTGAAGCAAGGGTCAGAGCCCATTTTGCTGTGCGTAGGATCATTGATATCTACATTCAGTATTTGGTGTTTCAAAGTGTTTTCACTTATTATATGGTAGCAATTTTACTCACTTTCTTGAGCGCAGATTTCCTTCGTAACTGTAGCTATAAAATCGAATGGAAGGGTCTGTGAAGCCTATTGCAAAATACAGTTCATGAAATGAATGAGGAACGATGTTTGGTTACAAAAAAATCCTGTTATTTGATGGCATAGCATTTAAATACATGTGGGAAGAATCAATTTTTATATCGATTTGTGTTGAATATGGGTGATTGGTCGAGCACTGCAATGAAGTCTCATCGATACAATTATCTAATCAAAATATGAAATGAACTTCTGTGTTGAGTGCAGAATTAAAATTTGAAAGCTGTTATTAAGGTAAAAGCCGAGGTAATAAATCAGAAATCAAGCCAGTGCTTGCGTTGCAAATTACCTGGAAGCAGCGTAGTGTTGTTTGTCAGCAGATATGAAACCACGGAACTTAAAATCCGATTGAAATTGTAGTAAAGTGACATCGATTTGTGTTAAGACCATTGAGGTTATGTAAGGCCGAGAATGGAGGAAGATGGGTTTCTCAACCCATGAAAAAATTCACAAGATTTAGCCGTCCGGTGAAAGGTTGAAGTCGTAAAAGTGGAGCGTTGTTGGATTGAGGATTCATTCCAAATGGATTGCGGGTTTCTTTGATGTTTGTTTACATTATATTAATATATTTTTTATTGAACCCTGTTTAACATGAATTGCATGCAGCCACAGAATTGATGCGAGAAGCTAGAGACCCAGCATGTTATGGAGATCGGCCCAAAAGATCATGAACATGAAAAAAAGCGTATGGAGAATGGAGTGAATCTTAAATTAGTTGTAATCGAATGTGTTCAATGGTAGTAATCAATGTAGAAATGATGAGAGTTTAATTCAGTTCGATGGCAAAAGGATGTATATCGTTGGATGAAAGCGAAAATCGATGTGTTAGTATTCGATTTCAAATGAAAGACTAGCTTGAATCCCCATAGCCGGACGTTGAGGTGTGGGAGCATTGGTCAAGCTGGAAGAAGAAAGTGAGGGTGCATTATGGATTTGCATAAGCGTTGGAGGTAAGCACATTCGTATTTACCGTGGGCAGGTTTATTATGTGTTGAATGGGTTGGTTGATTAATAATGTCAAGTTTGTTTTAAAGGCGAGGCGCACATAATTAATAGAACCAAAGTGATTGTTAAATATTTTGCATTTGGGTGTATTATATATATTGGGTTGAAACGCTTTCATGCCATGATAAGCATTGGGGTTTTATTCCTTAAAGCCTGGAAATTAAACAATGAAACTGGTGGGTTGTTAAAATCTTTTATGAGACTTTGATAAGGGTTTCTAATGCTATTCGAAGTTTGGAATAGTAGATTGTTGTGGTTATGGTTTTGAACCATATGTTTAAATGCTTCCACATGTAAAAGTGTGTGTGAGATTTCCAGAAAGGGAAGTTCTGGCGCTTAATTGTTGATGATGCATTTTATATGCATGGAAAAGTAGAGATTTTGGGTTTGCAGGGGTAACCTGCATCAACATCACAATTTTTGGCCCCTCCTGGTAGAAGGAGATTCTACCGTCGCTACCCAAGATTTTCGGAAAATACAACAAGGGCACAGCGTTCAGCAAGTGTCTGATTGTTGGCGCATTGGGAAAATCCTCCGAAACATCAAGCATAGTATGAAAACGCCAGAGGCATATCATTCTCGACTGTTAGGAGAAAGGCCAATAAGCTGGCGGACTTCCTGGCAAAAACTGGCGTTGGAGACTCCAACAAACTCACCTCAACTAACTGGGAATCCATAGTGGTGCCATCTGTCAAAACACAATGCCAACTCACCAGCGTTCTTGATTGCAGTAGGCTGAGCCAGCCTCATACTCAATCTCCCCTCCCAATCAATTATTTAGTCATGAAACCCCCACTAGCCTACCGTCCCACGATTGATCCCTTCGGCAGCTCATTGATGATCTTCTCTCAAAAGTACGCACCCAATCCAAGCATTAATTTCTCACATGATTCGGACAGCCCATCGAGCATGTTCCTCAGTGGCTTACCTAGGCATTCTCACCCCTCACTCGTCTATTTCATCTCCTTCCCCCTATTCATACCTCACTCCTGTCTCTTTGGCCTGTGAACCCTGCTTCCACTCGCCTTCCCCAGAAGCTGTCTCATAGTGACTGCCCCCTTCATCTCTACGCCTCACCCTCCACTCTTCCTCCTCGCCCTGCCTCCATGGCCCATTGCCACTCTCACCCACTTCCCCCTGCTCGCTGCGACCACTGTGCTTTCTGGGCTAACTCTTCTCACCCTTCAGTCACTTGGGCTGAGACCATGGCCAGAAATTCTACCAGCACCTATGTGAACAATATTGACCCTGATATGCAGAGGCATATAAACAACATGGAAAACGTTGCCCACAACCGTCACATAGAAACACCTTTAGAGGTTATTAATGCTTCACTTAGATGGATCCTGATCCTGGGCTAACCAGGCAATGAGAAAAATTGTACAACAGGACCACTGACCTACATTGGCATACCAAGACGCTTATGGTCATCACCCTTTAGGAGCAGAAGGACAACAACAAAGAGCTTGAGAGGAAAATTGATTCCCTGACTGAGAAATTTGTTGCATATGTGAAGGAAGTGCACCACATGTGCTTCATAGACATAAGCTCCCCTCACTACGCCATTTTGAAGAGAATCTCTGTGGCATGCCTCCATCAGAGCCCAAAGGTCGAAGAAGGTGCTCAATGCCCATCCAAGCTCGACTGCCAGGAAGCTAGTCCCTCCACTCATCGCCGTCAGATCTTCTGTTAGGATGAAGGGACTTCGAACAAACATATCAATGTTGAAGACTATCTGAATAATGAAGATGATGTGCATTAATCCCCCATCCTCTAGTTCTTATGTCTCGGGTTTGGCCTCTTTTTGTCTCTCTGTTATTCTCTCTATGTTCGAGGCCCAACGACCTTTTTTCCAGAGCAACAATGTATCATTTTCTACAGGTTTTGTTAGCAACACTTTCCCCTCTGTGCCTCTCCCTGTATTCTCCTTCCCATAGGGCGAGGCTAATTTGCGTCAGTTGGCTATTCCTCAGCCTCTTCTAGACTATCAGAATACTCGCCTATCAAGGCCTTGATGTAATCGATGTTTCTATAATGAATGTAAATAGACCCACTTAATTTATAAAAAAAAATGAAATAATTCATTTTTAGATTTGAATTAATAAATTATAATAACATTCAATTCATTATTAAAATTATTAAATAATTATAAACTAATATTTTTAACACTTATTTAAATGAATGTTTTATTTATTAAGTAAACTATTATGTATAATTTATATTTTATTAATTATTAATTTTATTAATTAGGAATAATTATAAAAACCATTATTAATTACCATCTAGGATTATATTTCTTTAAATAAATTTCTCCTTAGATTTTAATTTAATTAGGCTATTTTAGTAAAAAAAATTAGAAAAATAATTTTTTTATAGAGAAATAAAATGTAGTAACATTTAGGTTTATCAAATAAAAATTAAAGCTATTAAATAATTATTTAAAATATTAAAAAAATTAAAAATGAATTAAATTTAATAATAATATCATGTAATATTAAAATTATATTAATATTAAAAATTAAAATTAATTTATTAATAAAATTTTAGATTAAATAGATTAATAATTTATTTAAACTTCTTGTAATAAAATTTATAATAATTTTATTAAAATGAATTCAATAGTATTATATATATATATATATATATATATATATATATATATATATATATATATATATATATATATGAATTAAATTTAATAATAATATTATGTATTATTAAAATTATAAAATTAAAATTAATTTATATTAAATATTAAATTAATTTATTAAAAATTTAAAAATTTAGATTAAATAGATTAGTAATATTAGTTTTTGTCGGTCCTTGTCAGTTTTTCATATTTCACTATTTATATTCTTAACATGTCCTTCTTTCACTCTTCATTCTCATCTTGTCTTGAAGATGGATCCCCGTTGGGATTCGCAACGTCGACCAATGTTTTTCGATATTGTGGATAATACAGAGATTTCTACAATTAATGACAACCACAGAAGCCTAAAAACCAAATGTGTTTTATTCCATCATAGTTTGGAATTATTCTCGAAGAGTTCCTCCCTTTGAATGGAAAATGCGCTCCTATTTATACAAAAACTAAGATAAATAATTAATAAATGTAGAACCACAAATATCTCCTAGATCCACAAATCTCTCCTAGATCCACAAATATCTCATGTGGTTACAACCATGTGTTAACATCTAGCAAGAAACATCTCTTCATATCCTCTCACAAATCTCTAGATTATTTGATAAGAGACACTTATGAACATGATTCTTCTCCATGAAATGTGCTTGATTATTGATCTCAAATCTTCCTCAAATCTCCAAGAGTTTGAAGAGGAAATTCGAATTTGAGACTTAGAGGCCAAATATGACTTTGTTGGAATCTTCAAATATGTCTACAAACATCACAAAACTCATCCAACTTTTATATGTAAATGAATACATGTTGTTTTTATAATATTTAATCATAAATTCACTCAAATACTAAAATAAATGCTTTGGAAAATAATAAGCCTCAACGTATATATAATCATAAAAATGGTCTTAATCTAAGGTTATAAGATATTGAAATATGGTTAAAATTGAATGAAAAGAGGATGAAAAAAATGAAATTATGGAGACCAAACACTTGGTCCCCGAATACAGATCCATATTTCTATTCGAAGGGCTTCTTTGTGGTTTATTTCAGAAATTGAGAGGATCGTTAAAGAGCTTTTGATCAAGAAACCCGGTTTTTGGGTCGCTATGGGCTCTCCTTTCAGCCACGATTTCCTCAATTAAACGATTTATTGTTGACATCTATGGCTATCCCAGTTTGTGGAAGACTTCCTAATATTGATTTGTTAACTCTGGATATCTTAGCTTCCATAGGAAACTCACTAGGTCAGTTTATAAAGATAGATATAAATGGGCTTGGGAGGGGTATTGTAACCTTTGCATGTATGTGTTGAAATAGATCTAATCACAAGTCTACCTAATAGTATCCTCATCAATTGGAATGGTCTAACCTTTTCGCAATTGGTGGATTACAAAAACATGGGTTTTCACTGTAGGTCCTATAAAAAACTAGATCGTCTCCAGAATGCTTTCCCTTTTTCTGAAGGGAACTCTCACCCCCTTATGCCAAGAAAAAAAATCAAGGATGAAAAGACCCAAAGATCCAAAAGGATTTTGACAATTCCTCAAATCACAAGTAAGATAATATTTAAAAATAAAAATCATTTGTAGCCAAATGTAGTCCTTCAACACCACCTCATCCCATTGTAGGGCCATCCCATCCTACAAACTCTAGGTTCCCTCCTCCTCCTATGCCATCTCCCCACACTCATTCAGATCCCTCGAATGGAAAAGAAAGAGACACAACCATGATCCTAGCTTCGTCCACAAGTAGGCATACACGTCTTCATGAATTATATCACTTAGATAGTGATAATGAAGCAGTCACTATTACAAACCTAAAGAAATGGAAAAACACCAAGAAAATGCATGCATTGTCTCCACATATGATTCCAAATGCCTCATCTATACCTAAAATTTTAGTGGCCCGGGTTGATTTATTAGATTTATCAAGACTATGGATTGAGATTAAAACTTCAAAGAAATCCTCATCCTTTAAAAAAACCTTATCCAAGTTCAAATAAGCCTATGGTTAATTTTGATCCATCAAATTACGATCTTGTGAAAGATATGAAAAGAACGCAAGCCAATGTTTCCTTAAATGAGTTAACTTATAAATCAAAATTACAAAGAGAAAAAAAGCAACTAAATCCATAGGAATAACTTATCCTCAAAATCAATCAATCTTTGTAGAGGTAAAAGACAAAGGAAAAAATATTCAGAATTGTTCCATTAAGAAGTGCAATAACATCAATGTAGCCTCAATTGGAAATAAGTCCAGTTGTCACTTACCAAGTTTTCTCTTGAATTTTGAAATTTCACACAAAAATGTTCACAATTGTTAAGTTGATTTGGGTGCATCATCTAAAGCAATGCCATATTCTACTTGTAAAAAATTGAACATGGAACCTTAAAAAAATACTACACGGGTTTTTCAGTTAAACAGATCAACTGTCAAAGTTTTGGGAAAGTAAAAGATATATTCCTTAGGTCATGGGTATTGTTATTGTTGATATTTCTTAGTGCTATGGATTGATTTTCAGTAGAGACTGGTTGAAATATTAAATGAATACTTTTAAGCTAATTGATCACATTTATGGTTATCATTTAATGGGTAGCCAACTAAAATTAAAGTTGAATATCGAAAAAAAAAAACAAAATGTGATTAATTTGAATAAATATAATGAACCAATCATGTTCAACAATTATATTCTTGAAAATTATTCATTTGACTCATATTTTACCAACTTTACAGTTGATCCTTCACCAAACAAAATGTGATTGATTTGAATAACTATAATGAACCAATCATGTTCAACAATTCTATTCTTGAAATTATTCATTTGACTCATATTTTACCAACTTTACAGTTGATCCTTCACCAGTTGTACATTCTAGTCTACAATCAAAGGTTCTTTATTGAACTGAAATTTCTTCATTAAATCATTTGACCAAGAATATGGTTATGTAAATAATAACGTCCATAATTATTTGTGGTTATTATTTTTTGATGGTTCTACAACAAATGAGGGTGCAGTTGTTGGATGCATATTGAAAGACCCTCATGGGAGTAAATTTGTATTATCATAAAGATTAGGATTTGAATGTACAAATAATGCTATTGAGCATGCAGCTTTGCTTCAAGTCCTCAAAATGGAAATAATTTTAAAAGAAAAAATTGTGAAAGCAATAGGTGATTAACAGATGATTACTAAATAAGTCTGCAACTAAATACATTGTATCTCTAACTATCTAAATAAATGTTAGCATGAGTTCTAGAACCTAATTCACCACATTAATAATTTTAAAGTGATTTCAATTCTCACTCAAAATTATGATGTTGATTTGTTAGCATATGTTGCTTCCAAGTTAATTCCTTCATAAAAAAATTATCATGACAAGTTTTATGTAGAGTTAATCGTTAGACCTTCAACCCCTGATAAAATTACAAATTAGAGGTCTTTGATAATGATGATAAAATTTTAAACTTCCTTACTCAGGAAAATACTTTTAAAGGATCCATTTTTGATGAAGATCGACATAACAAGCAAAATTCATAACTGCTCTATAGAAGTTCAACTTGAAATAGAAAATTCCATTCCAAAATCAATTATTAATTTAGAGGAATATTATGATATATAGGATAAATGTAGATGTTTGACCAATTGTAATACCAATAGCTCCTCCATGCAATATGAGGTAATTAATTTGTGAACTTATCAAAATCCTCAAAAATGTTAATTTGGGCACCAATTATTTTTCCACTGGAAATGCTACTTTTATTAAATTGTTCAAGGAATATTAAGTCATTTTTTGCATAGATTTATGATGAATTGAAATTCTATGATATGTTGGCATTATGTCAGGTTTATTTGTTTGAATTGATGTCAACCTACTAGTGGTGGCCTTCATGATCCCGATGGTTTGTGGTTAGAATCATAGATCTACTAGCTGATATGAGTTACTATTGAATTGATGTATAGGTGTTTGGAAAACTACGCTTTCATGATCCATGTAGAGGTGTTTGGCCAACTAGGATTTCATGATCCTAACTGATGCGAATATTTTTAGAAAAATAGTGTCTTATGTTGGTGTCATTGATACTTGCAGAGGATTTTCAAGGTCTGGAGAAGTTGTCGGAGATCTGATAGGGATTGGAGATGCTTGCAACTTAGGTTTTGGGTAGAAAGGAGGACGAATACACAGTAACATAGGTAATGGAAAGGATAATTTTGTTATAAATCACCTTGGCAAGCTTCTCAATTTCATTATAACACACTTCCTGAAGGCACGGGGCGTGTTATATCCTACAGCGCAAGAAAATGAAAAACAACCACTAGAAAACCAATGTATTTCCTATGGTAATTCAAAGAAGCTTCGAAGATAGTGGCTTGTAAATTATTTGTAGATTTGAAACTTCTCATGAAATGTACTAAATCATAAGACTCAAAGCTACTCTACTCATCTACGGAATTCAATTCATGATCTAGAACACAAATCATAGGCATGCAAAAAGAAACATCACATATACACAGACTTATCTAGGGGAAAAAAACTACGCAAAACCCATTCCTATTTGTATTTCATTAACCAAAGAATAGATATGAATACATATATTTTCTCAAGCTTGACCAGAATATTCAAGTGTATAGTCTATCCCTCAGCTTGACCGACTGACTCTGGCCAGCACACAACCAATTTTCAAGCCCTCCAAGCTCCTATTTCCTTGTGTTGTTCCTTGAAGAATTAGGAACCTATTAATTAGGAAATTCCCTCAATTGAATTGCTCAATTCCTTTAGGTTGTTCCTCTGATTGCATGCACCACCTGTACAACTTGGAATAATCTACAACATATAGTACACTACCCTTGAATCTCTATCTCAACTATGTAATTCAAGTTCTCTGCATGCATCAATTATTTTTGGCTGATTGATTGGTTAATTGAATGATCACTAAGTGTGGCTGAAGTCACACTAAAAAACTTGACCTTCCACTGATTCCTCTAACAATTAGAACTAGTTTAACTGACAATAGCTCAATTTAACTAAAATAGATTGATACAAATTAGAAATTAGTCATATTGAATTGAACTCAAGCTTACCCAACTCTAATTAACTGAATTAACTAAGTGAAAAATGTCATGTAACCGCAGTTAACTACCTCCAAGATTTCTTCTGAAATATAAATTTGAATTTTCTCTAGTTTTACCAAGGCAAAGTGAAACTAAGATTTTCTTGTTGCATTTTTTCAACACTCCCTCTCAACAATAAATGGATTATCTGTCACCCCTATCATGCCTCTATGGTACTCAAATTTTCCTCTTGACAAGCTCTTTGTCAAAATATCTACATCTTGTTCCTCTATAGGAATGTATTCCAACAATATTATCTGCCTCTACACACAATCCTATAGATGGTTACTAGATATCTATATGCATTGATCGATCATGAAATACAATATTTTTAGAGAGCTTGATACAACTTTGATTATAACAGTAGATCACAATAGGATCCATCATCTGACCAAATAGTCCCACGGGAATCTTTCTCATCCATATTGCTACACAATAATTTGTCACCATGCTTATTTACCCATGCCTGATCCTAAAATGCCCCATGAAAGATCTTGTGCAATGTTTGCACCATCAAGAAATATGTTAACATATCCCCTTGAAGATCCAAAGAAGACTGCCTTCGAAGATTACTGAAGAAACTTGGCCAAATTCCTAGTTTCCTAGATCAACGCCCTTCCTGGTGCCATGACCGTGCTGATGTCCTTTTCACAGTTCTGGCCTAGTGCTGTCAGCACCATAATTTCTTGGAAAGCCATGTTATTCCCCTTTCTGGTAGTGCCTCCTCAAATTGAGGAGAAGCTTCGACCTCTAGAAGCTCAAGGGCGGTGAGTTGGTTGATAAACTATGGTGATAAGGTCGATATCTCTGATTTTAGAGCCTTGAACTCATCCATGTGGGTTCATCCCTTAGAAAATGGGCATTCCTCCTCCTTTCATGGGCTCCCAACCTCTTCTCCCTTCCTATAAACTCACATCCCTCATTCCCCCAAGTTTAGAGCTTGGTTGATCATTTCAAACTCGTCAGAACTCTCATCCTTTTGCATGCTAGCATTTTGATAAATCCTAAGTGTTCAGGAGAATGAATGCTTTTGAGCTTGGTGAAGGACTCAGATTTTCACCAAAGGACACCTCCAACATCAAGGCATGGGTTGTAAGCTCTCCTTTTGTAATTTATCAATAATAACATCTGATGTTTTCTTTCTATATTTGTCTAAATGTTTATGCAAATATTCTAGTACTCTTTGATCTTCTAGATAGCTAATGTTTACGTTTATTGTGTATTGTATCACGTTTTTTGTTGTCTCTTGATCATATGCAGGTATTCGCATGCCATCAGTAGCAAGAAGTGTACCGATAAGGATCGTGGATTGAGGTCATCATAAATAGGCTTAAGCATAGTGTTGGGAAAAAGGTATTTATGTATCTTTCCTCATTGCATTGTAAACATTAGTTAAGAGAGCTTTGCATTAGAAAGAATCTTGTGTTGCTACAACCATTCTATGGCTAGAGAGATCGCCTCTATCCGTAGAGGGGATTTATCTTGACAACAGAATTGGTGACTCCACTAAAGAGCTTTAGCCTTTTATTCCTCCTTCCCTGAACTGATTTTGGATCATTTTCACCGATTTTGTATTTTCCTGTGTGTCCTGGCCCTTGAAGGAAGTCTCTAAGATCCCAGTGATCCCCTTGTTGTGTGTTTGACTTACTTATCTTCTCTAAGCGAGTATTTATCATCTCTTTGATTTGTTTGTAAGTTTGAGAATTCTTTGCCATTTCAAACGCCCTTTGTTGCATTCTTCTTGCCTTGTTTCGAAGTGATTGTTATATGCTTTGGTCATCTCTGCATCTCTTATTTTCCCTTCGGTTTAGTGTCAAGCAGAGGATAAAAAATTGTTTAGTGCACAAGTCTAATAGAGGGTGTTTTTTGTCTAAATTCAAAAGAAATTGGTAGTGATTTTCATTCAGTTTTGATTTATATTATATTTATCGTTTTAAGAAGATTGAAAATAATTTCATTTGTGCATTCTTTGAAGTGATTTTTGTTTTGTTAGATTGAAAGAAAAGTGAAAGGATTTGCATTTCTTCTTTCGTTCATTTGTTTTGATTTTGATTACATTTCAAATTGAAAAAAAATATATATCTTTTGTGCATATTAGTGAAAAGAAAAACATTTTCATATTTCAATAAGTTGCATTTGTTTGGGAAAAGTGAATTCGATTAAAAAGCATTGCATTTCGTAACTTTGAACTAGTTTGGGGGGCATTTTTGTTGTTGCATTGATTTCATTTTTTCTTATCTCCCTTCCCTAAATAGTTTAGGATTCATCCAAATGGAAAGCTTTATTTTTTACATTTAGTCTACATTATGGGGATTCAGGTGACACTCGTTTGAGCCTTGAAACTGAAAATTTAGTCAAGATAAACTTAAAATGAACCTAATTTACCTTAAGGAGCATTGGAATTAATGAGAATATTTAGTGTTCTAACTAGAGATGTGTTCCAATGTCATTAAACATAGGAGCTATCGCTAACGGTTCGTGTTACAACCCCGGGGTGATATCCTGTCCCACGTATGGAAGATATTGATGTATGATAAGTATATTTTGGTCGCTCTCATCGAACAGTATCGCATTAGACAACACTACTACGGATTGGACTCCCATGTACCGTTGCGTATATTTGGGGAGACACCACTAGTTTGCAAGTCTGCCATAGGTAACCGAGTCAGCCGCCTTGTAAACGTGATACACCGAACACAACATTCGGGGATATTGGCTACCGTAATTTAAGTCCTTGGTCATTTTTCTGTCATTTATCACCAAGGAGTATATTTCAGTTCACGGATACTTGGTAAACATTTATGCCTAGCACACCCTTTTTATTAATTTTTTGTTAATTCTAAAAATAACTGCCCACGAAAACATCTCACCCATGCAGTTCTCCAGCCTTATTATTGCATAGTAAATTGTGAATTTGTTCACCCCCTCCTTTTTTGATCTTCTTTTGAAAGGTCATCGTGGTTGAATCGTAGAATTCGCCCATTCCCTCTTCTTACGGGTCTCAAGAACCTCCTCTTGAGGTTCCTTAGTTTCCAGTTGGACCCCTTGAAGCACAATGTGAGGAACTTGGAATTGTCATCAGTGTTCAACACATATCATCTCGACCACTTCCTGACGATTCTCCTTGGAAGACATCGGAATACTTCGAGCCGGAAAGCCCCGAACCATCTACATAGTTCTCGACCTTCCCTCCAAATCCTATCTTTGATCCAATTGTGGTCTCGCCTCAGCAACCTTATAGCGGTTTTTATCAACTCGAAATCCCCTTTCGCACTTATCTAGTAACGTCTCACTCTACTGTCCATCGGTTGTTTCCTGACGAAGTTGCATCCAGTGCTGATGATGTTCCATTCATGAGCACTCATCAAATAACTCTTTAGGAAACCTATGGCTCTTATATCCCGTAAGCTTCTTCATCAGTGTTTCCCTCCAAGGGCGAGCTTTTCGGATCCACACCTCACGATTCAAGTAGTGGGACCGAAATACCATCTAGTCATGTTGCGTCTACACTCCCACACGGTTATACCCCTTTTGGAAACCTTATTTCTAGAGCTTTCAGTGGTACACCTATATTAACGAGTATTCCTTCATCTTTTGGCCCATTTTTTTTATTGTGGCCATTTTATCTCAACCTGTTGTTTGACCTACTGTCACCATTGTTCAAATGACTGTGTCGATTGGATCCTTTGTCCCCTATTCACCATCTATGATTACTGCAGTTCCACCACTGAGTGGGAAATTTATGGTTTTGTTCGTGCTTGGGAGGCATTCTAACCTTTTTTATGTACCTCCCTTGCTGGGTGGGGGGAAGCCGAGTTCTGGGTCTATTCCCGAGGGAGGAAAACCTCATGTTCAATTTTCTCAGGTTTAGCATACCCTTCAACAACCGAACGTATCATATTCGTATGTTCAACAACTTAGCATTCCTTATGTTCAACGGAGGAACATACAATATCAGTATGTTCCTCAAGTGAACGTACCTCAGAAGTACGTCCAACATCCCCAGCCTTTGGTGAGTGTTGTTGCGAATAATCCTCAGTTTGGTTCTTACACCCAAGTTGGTCTGAATCTCCTTCTGGTTCAATATGGTCCTTTCCCCAATAAATCTGGTGCTCAATACCAGTCATTTCCTCATGGTCAGTACTAACAACCCCAGTCTAGGCCTCAGTTAGTGCTTCATATCACCAGATTCCTCAGTTTCAATAGGACCAATCAGGACCTCAAGCTGGACCCTATGTTCATCAAAGACCATAGGCTAGACCTTATGTTTAGTAGGGATCTCAAACTGGACCATATGTTTAGCAGGGACTGCAGGATGGACCCTACGTTCAATAGGGATCACAAACTGGACCTCGTGTTCATCAGGGAACTTATCCTGGATCATATGTCCAGCAAGGTCCACAGCCTCAGTTCCCGCACGGGTCATATCAACAACCCCAGCAAGATCCCTACCAATAACATCTACAACAAGGTTCTTACCAGCCATGGGGGCAGTATACATATCTGGGACAAAGTATTCCCTATTGGGGGCAGAATCTATATCAATCAGGTTGGAACCCCCAACCTTTTTCGCCTCATCATCTGCCCTTTCCATTCCTAGCTACGTTGGAATTTCCGGATGTGTAAAATCTCACAAATGACCCCATCCAACGTCAGCTGGATTGGCTGCCAATTCCAACTAATATTTCAAGAGATTGTCCAAAGTTCGAAGCTCTGGAGAAGACCCTCAAACCCTTGTTATTACGTACCACTTGTGGTGTTCCTCTAATTCTTGGGTCGATGATTCTATGTGTCTTCATATTTTCCAGCATACTTTGACTAGTACCGCGATCAAATGGTATATTAAGTTCCCTCAAGGAATTTTCTTCAATTTCAATTCCTTGGCTATGGTTTTCTTCACACATTTCTAGCTACCTATTCAGTATGAAACCGACACCCATGTTCTCACTTCGCTGAAGTAGTCAACTGCTACGCATATTTTGGATCGCATTCATGAATGGCGGTGTTGTCGTTGTCTCATAAAATTTGAGATCCCTGCTAAACTGTTGACTGAATGGTTTATGAAATCTTTCATTCCCAGGATTTCTAAAGATCTTGCCATGGGTGGGTGTGTCACGGAAGAGGAGGTCATTTATAGATCTCAATACCTCGAATTGGTTTATTCCCAGTTTGGGACTCTATATGAGTTATTACCTAATGCGACGCGACCTTCGACTGATCCCGCATCATCTCAATCTCCTGTTATGCCTCCGGTGGATGGTGTTATTGGGACAGTGGCTCATACTAATAGTAGTGTGCCTAAAACTTCTTCAAAGTATAAATCCATTGTTGTCACTGCGCCCCCTACTCCTTCCAATAACCAGAATAATCCTGGTAAAACCTCAGAGGTAAATTTTGTTAAATCTACCACAACAGATAAATCCTCGAAAGGTAAGAAAAATGGTAAAGGAAAGTCAAAATATGAAAACCCCAAAAAATATTCAAAGAAGTCATTTGCTGGTGATTCTTCAACATGTAAGCCCAAATATCCTTGTCTGATATGTGATGACGATCATTACACCAAGGATTGTCCACGACATGCCGAAGTTTACCGTCTTCTAGAGGGCACACCCAAGACTCCGGCCATTTTGAAATAACCGTTCCCTTCTCAATAAACGCAAATGGTAGATCAACCTCAATCATCTGGAAGCTCTCAGGTTTTCATGTCCGGAACGAAATCTGTTTCCATTATCACAAGAACAAAATAATATCCAAATCCATCCAAGGCTCCTGTGGAATTGGAAGTTACAGATCACCCTTCCTCTTCCATGCCCCCTATCACTGGTCCTCTTTAGATTAATTGGTCGAGTAGTGAATCCATCATCCGACCACCCGCAAAAGGTGTTCTTCAAAAATCGTCTTATAATCCGAATGTAAGAGCAGCACAACACTACAATATTTTAGAAGATCTCGCTCAAGCGCCTTCGATGATGTCGGCTTTGGAGGTCCTTCAGTCATGCCCATCACAATAGAAGGCACTACTCTCCGCTATTGGAGGGATTTATAATGCAGATTCTGATCTGATTACTTTCGATCTTGAGAATTTCGTTCCTAACTTCTTATCTCAGGTAGATTTTCAAATTAAAGTTACCATTATGGGAAATAATATTCATCAGACTGTCGTTAATGAAGGCACTTCACCTTGTGTCATGTCTGTTTAATGTTGGAAAGCCATCGGATCTACCCCTTTGAGTCAGTCCCTGAATACCTTAAAATATTTCTATGGTAGAGGTTCTCGGTCGTACGGTATTATCAAGGCATTTCCCATCCCGTTGGAGGGGAAAAAAGTAACAATGGAAGTTGAAGTGGTAGACGCCAACTTGAACTATAATCTCCTTCATGGACGTAGTTGGAAAAATGCTAGGGTTTGCATGGTATCCACCCTTTTTTGCGTCCTCTGTTTTCCTCATCAAGGGAAGATAGCAACTGTCTATCAGTTGGCTTTATTCCCCTCTAATTATTTAATAGGAAACATTATGTATGTTGGGAAGACCACTACTCCTTATGAGAACATCAGGTCAAGACTGTTCAAAGATTCGTCTCTTATGGGATTTTTTCCACTTCCACCTCTGAATTTCACCTTCGTCGATATGATTTCGTTAGGTCACAATACATGGATTGTTCCCAATCCCGACCAGCTCAAGATTTTTGGTGAGGTTATGCCTCTAAGCCCAGCTAAGAAAATGTGTCAAAGTATTTTCACGGCTTCTGAGGATGTATCTAAAACCAACACTCATTTGGTTTCCTCTCTAGACACTTATGCATAGTATCCCTGGTTTGGTTCTTGGGACTCTAATGATCCCTTGGATTAGGTTTTCCCCACCCATGATAGTATCGCAGAGGTAATGTCTCTTGAAGAAACTCTGTGGGATGATGGACATCATCGTTCCTTGTTTCTCCCAATCCCAGGTGACATCTCCACTTGTTTGGAATCCCATGCTTCGCTAGTACCGACTAACCCAATTCAGAGTCCGAATTTGATTCATGAAGTGTTTTCCAAAGGGAACATGGGAAACATCACTCTGATCATTCCGATCGACATCTATGCCAAACCAGGGATTGTCTAGAATGTGCATATCGGTGCATCTTGTTCTCTCGATGAGATCAAGATCTATAATGTTTTTTTTTCAGGAATTCTGTGATTTATTTGCATGGTCATACAAAGAAATGCCCGACATTGATCTGAGTATCGTTGTGCATGAAATTCCCACCTATCCAGATTTGAAGCTCGTTCATCAACGCCTTCATCCTATGCACCCGAGAAAAGCTGCTGCCATAAAGGGTGAGTTGAAAAAATTCTTAAAGATGGCTTTATCTACCCCATATCATTGACAGATTGGGTCTCGAATATTGTTCCTGTCAATAAGAAGCAAGGGACCATTCGGGTTTGCATTGATTACCATGTTATCAATTGAGCGTGTCCTATGGACAATTACCCCACTCTGTTTATCAACCACATCATTGATGAATGTGATGGGAGTGAGATTGTTTCCTTTATGGATGGTTTCTATGGCTATAGCCAGATTAACATTACTCCTGTTGATCAACAAAAAACCACATTTATCTGTTCATGGGGGACTTTAACCTATAAAATCTCCCTTTTGGCTTGAAGAATGCTGGGGCCACCTTCCAACGAGCTATGTCGTATGGTTTTCATGACATCAAGCACATAGTTAAACCATATCTTGACGATCTCCCTGCTCATTCTGTGAAACGTCAAGATCACTCAGAACACCTTAGAGATATCTTCCTTCATTGTTGACACTAAAATATCAAGTTGAATCCTCATAAGTGTGTCTTCTACGTCGAGTGTGGTCAGATCCTGGTTTTGTTGTGTCCAAAGAAGGAATCCACATCGATCCTCTTAAAGTCGATCCAATTGTCAATTTTCCTCCTCCATATAATTTTCATCAACTGCAGAGTTTGTAGGGGAAAGCCAATTTCCTCCACCACTTCATACTAAATTATGCCAAGCTTGCCAAAGGCTTTATGTGCTTACTGAAAAATGGAATCCCATTCTTATGGGAAGAAATTTCTTAGAGATCTTTCGATGCATTAAAATGAGCCCTTATTACTGCTATGCTACTACATCCTCCCAATTATCACCACGATTACTGCCTGAATTTGGCCGCTGCCGACATAACTATTGGTATGGTGCTGGTTGAAGATAATGATAATAGTCAAGAGAAAGTAGTGTACTACTTGAGCCGCAATATCTTTGATATTAAGACCAGTTATGCTCAAGTAGAGAAACTCGCACTGGCTGTTGTCCATGTTGTTCAACGTTTCCGTCACTACATTCTCCTGCACAAAACTTTGGTGATTTATGATTGCAACCCCATGAATTATGTTCTCACACATCAGTTGCTTGGGGGAAAGTTCTCAAAATGTATCATTATCCTTCAAGAGTTTGACTTAGAATTCACTGCTGCTAAGTCTAAGAAATCCTTGGTCTTTGCTGAGTTGATCTATGATCTTCCCATCGCAGATAATCCCACTCCTCTTGATGAGTCCATCCTCGATGAGACTCTCTTTCTCATTAGTACTCTTGATCCATGGTATGGATACATCATTGTCTATCTCCAGACCAAAAAATTTCAGCCAGAGCTATCGCACTCTGAACGACGACAAATTCACTACCAGTCCCAACCTTACCGTATCGTTAGAGACACCCTCTATCGCACTGGTATTGACTCTATCCTTCATCGGAGTTTGAATCTCGAGGAACCTGAGAAATATCTCAATGACTGCCACTCTGGGGCTTGTGGTGGTCACATGTTTGGTTATGCTACCACTCGAAAGATCCTTCGCATAGGGTATTTTTGGTTGTATATTTTTAAAGAATATATTATCGTAGTACGGAAAAGCCATGATTTCCAAATCTACACTCGAAAAGAGCACACCCCACCCTCACCCTTTCACCCATGTTATTGTTAGACCTTTTTCGAAATGGGCATATATTTCAAGACCTGTAACCCTCACTCGGTGGGGGGGGGGGGGCATGGTTATATCATCATTGCCATCGATCATTTCACTAAATGGGCCGAAGTGATGTAGGCCTACATACGATAATGAAGGTCTAACTGCGGCGCAATTCTTGTTTAATCATGTCATAGCTCAGTTTGGTGTTCCAAAAGTGATTGTCACTGATCATGGTTCTCATTTTCGTAACCATATGATGACAGAGCTCGATACTGAGTTGGGGTTACATCACGATAACTCCACCCCTTCTTATCCATAGGCCAATGACCAGGTTGAGGTTGTCAACAAAGTCTTGGTGACTATGCTTCAACGCACCATTGGTAAGTACAAATGAGACTGAAACCTCATGCTTTTCTTAGTTCTGTGGGCATACAAACCTCTACTAATACTACCACTATATTCACACCATTCCAATTTGTGTACAGTCTAGAGGCCACACTCCCAATCTAGTGTGATATTTCTTCTTTGAAGCTAGCTATCAAACTACTTCCTGGTAGTTCACCGGAAGAGGAACGTCTGTTGTACCTCGAGCGTCTTGATGAAACCCAAAGGCTTGTTTCTTTAGTTCTTGAAGTGCAGAAACAATGATTTAAGGTTCAATATGAAAAATCTGTCACCTCCTGTGTGACTTGGTCCTGCTTTATGACCATCCCATGATAAGTTGGGAGTAGGAAAGCTCGAGCCAATGTGGCATGGGCCCTATATCATTCAACTTGTATTAGAACAAGGAGCCTATGAGCTAGCATATTATGAAGGCATTCCATTGGCTGAGCCTCGAAATAGGCTCTATCTGAAAAAATATTACACTTAATTATAAGTGTGATACTTTGTACATTAGTGTTTTATTCATTAGTGTGCCTTGAGTTGATTTTTGGTGTGATTGTTTTCCTTGCAGACATGTTTTCTCTGCTCACCTTATGTTTCACGTGGTTTTCAGATGTCTTTGAATCATTACGTTGGTTTTTCAGATGGTTCTTGTCGTAGCACACAGAACTTATCTTCCGCGGCATGGGCACTCTTTTCTCCTGATGGTGAGTTGATTAATTTACAAGGTATTTGTTTGGGTTAAACAAATAACAATATTGCCAAGTATAGTGCAGTGATCGAACTATTATTGGATGCCATTGACCTTGGGATTATAGATTTTGTTGTTAAGTTAGACTCACAACTCATTGTGTTAGAATTAAATGGGCATTATTTTGTGCGCAATCCTCAAATTTTGCGTATGTATTTGTGTGTTAGATTATTGGAAATACATTTTGATTTTATCACATATCAACATATTCCAAGATGTTTAAATATATAACCAGATATATTAGCAAACCATGCATTAGATAGACATTCACGCAATATGTAAAATCAAGACATCATCATGATACACAAGTAGCCATAGAAACATGAATATATATATATATATATATATATATAGATATATAGATATAGATATATATATATCAGTCTGTTAAGTGTGTTACATCCAAAATATCAAAAAACATGCACTCTGTTATAAAAATGGCTCTCCGAGCCTACATCAATACAAATATGTAAAAATAGGGCTGTTATCTTCCCACATGGTGCTCATAGTAGTAGGTGATTGCTCGAATCACTCGCCAGAGTAATCGATGCAGCCTACCCAGAACTCCGACTGTATGTCTCTGAAGGCATAGAGGAATCTCATCGAATGTAGCATATTCTGGAATACCTCTCGTGAGGCCAACTAGGTTCCGCTCCAACTCAGCTAGTGTATATTCTCCCTCCTCACAAGGAGCATCCTCTGCTGGGCGGGATACCCTACATGCAATCGGTGACATGCCTGGAGGTCTTTGAGGACCCATATTTGTAAACACAACACAATTTTACGTTTCAGAATACATAACAAAAAACATTCAAAAATTAAAAATGTTAAAAAACAATTTTTACCTGCATCATTCCACTATGTACCTGGTGGAATAGGAATATCTTGATCTCCTCTGAAGTCGATGTCATCATATGCATAGTCCTCAACTACGATAAGTTGAAGCCACAACCAACTGAAAAAGGTTGTGGGGAAATGCATCTATTGGCCCCCACCCTATCAGGGCATAATGTCACACCATCTCATCAGCCTTGGATACCTCAAGGCTGGATCATGGATCTATAGCCACTTGTACTCGAACAAGGGTACTCTCTCTAGAAAGAAGGTCACCAGGATTGACCTGTACCCGAACTGTTTCATTCGCCCTATCTTGCACTTATTTAGCTGGCTCTTCATGTTAGCTAGTAACCCCTCACACCAATTGAACATCGTTGGGGCCAAGAAGTCCACCACATATTGGAACTGAGTTTTTGTTACCTCATGAAATGCCTGGGCCCCTACTACTCTCGTAATGAAATGTAGAATCATACGCAAGGGAAGCACTCTGATGGAAGAAATATATACCTTCTCGCTCTCTGTTTTTCGAGCCCCGGGACATATCTCTGGATGAGTGTGCTGGTAGTCTCACCCCTTGCGCGAGCTCTAGAGAATTGGATCCTCTCCCCTCTCCTAGAGAATCTAGTGATGAAATAGATGTCTATCACATCTAACTCTACTCTTGGTCCCCGATGACAAACAATTGTTGGTCCATGTCCCATATACTAATCAAGTATTGGAGTAGCTCTAGTTCAGCTCTTTTTTTGGATGTTTGAAAGAATTTCAACAACCTGCAATTGCACAAAGAATTGACACAATTTTGATCCTGCAAAGCTTGGTGGTATTCCACCTCATGGCCTCATTATTTCCATTCGATCGACATCTTTAACAAAAGCACCAACAAAACATGTTCAATTGGATTTTTAGGAGTTTTCATTGGAGTAACTTTAGAAATTAATGGTGGATTTGGGTGGATTTATTGTTTTAAAATCCTTCCTGCGACTAGCGTGACTGTCCGAATTAATTTGGCATTGGCGACATGCTGCCCTAACGGGTTAAACGCGACTACCGCGACCCCGATAGCTCGAAATTGTGCATGTCGTAAGCGATTTTAAAACTTGAAATTATTCCCCCCTAATATCCCTATTTTTGAAATCAAATGACAAATGAATGGAATCAAAATGAAAAGGATGTTTATAGCTCTTACCTGACACTGAAGGATCGACGAATGGTGTCCTGGATTGAGTGCACCGTTGATTTCAAATCTGGAGGGAAAATGGGAAAAATGCTCTTCTCAAATTATAAAGGTGAAAATGAGTTTGTTTTTTTATCTATTTATAGATTTTTTAAAACAATTCACCAATATTTATCATTTTTCCTTGATATCCATGATGTTTTTTTGTTTATGTGAAGCAAAAGACTTCCACACCATTTATCATTATTTCCGAAGAAAACAAGTTGTGTTTTATCTCTTTTTTGAGCTCATTAAATTTTTACGAAAAAGGAACCCCCTTAGAGTCAACTTTCAACTCTTTTCTGACTCTCGAAAAATGAAAATATTTTCAAGTACTTGTCATTTCGAACTCGATAAAGTGAACGAATTGACATGGTATCAATATACATTTACCCCTTCTTCGGGCTGAGATTTACTATTTACGAAAAAGGAATTCCTTGATCGAACATGGTCAAGAGGTTCTCTCGGATATTTTTTTCTACCTTTTTAGATTCGAGAGATGACTTACGAAAAGGGACATGATGGATTTTCCTTTTTGTTTCTTTTCAAACTCCTTAAACATGAAAAGTTACCGAGTTTCCCTTTGGCTGGACTCGTTAAAGATTAAACGATGAAAGACTTTTCACCATGATGAGACTGAGTTCCTCCTTCCTAGGGCTCATTAAACTTACTAGGATGGATTCATTCGAAGAATGAACTTACATGCTCAACATATGCTATCCTCTTCACGCTGGCTATAAAAATAAAGAGGTACTCATTAGCCATAATGGGGGGAAATTGAAAGTGAACGTCCTATGTGTATTTTGGGCATCTTGTCACTCTTGAACGTGACACTCATCTGCAGTTCATGTTGGGTTGGGGACATGCTACATTCGTCACTTTACCTCCATGGGTTTGGGAAATCCATTTGCCTCTCATTTTATTACCAAATTTTGTCAACATGACCTCTGATCCTATTTGAGTCAAATTTTTCTACCTCCGGAGTCGTGTCACCAATATGTTCAAGAGAATTCCTTCTTGTCAAACATCCTCCACTTATCTGGCCTCCTCTGTTACAATCCCAAATCACTCCTATCATCTTAAGATATATGCTATTTCGTGTCGATGATGTGGGAATCATCACGGCCCTCCTTCAACAAATCATTTCCTGTCGACTTCACCTCATTATCCGGGAAGGTGATTTAGAAAATTTTATTAAGTACCTTGGAGCTTGCATGCCTCAATGGCAAGTTCTTCATGTTCGACAACAGGTTCACATCATTGGCCTTCGATCGAATGATTCTACAAGTGTTCAACTTCAACATATTCATTCACACTTTTATCTTGTGTTGTTGTACCTTGAGGTCCATCTTCATTATTTTTGGTCTCTCTCGTGCCTGTTAACGATTCTCATCATTGAATGGTAATTAGGTGGTTTCTACTATGTTCAACACCAACACATTTATTCATATGGCTAGATTCATACATTGGGTTGATTGAGATCGTGGTGAAGACCCTGGGTCACTTCTGACTTTTGGTCTAGGCTGCGAGGAGTTATTAAGTATTCATGACTGAATACATGATCCTATCTATACAGATGGTTGCGTCCATACCGCAGATCCATTTCTATGATCTCTTTAGATGGATGGTTGTGACCATGCCATGGGTTCATGTGTCATTTTATGCTTAGTACAACATTATTTGGTTAGGAATATATCTACTAGAGATGTCATATATTGTAAAATTTTTGATTTGGTAGGTTTTCCAAAGGCAGTCTACGTTCTTTGCCTTGGTTCATAAATCATTTCAGCCATCACTCCCTATTCTCCCTTCATGCTTTAGGGGGAATATGTTACACAATAATTTTTCACCATTCTCATTTTCCCGTCCCTAATCCTGAAATGCCCCGTGACAAATATTTTGCAATGTTACCACCATCAAGAAATATGTTAACATATCCCTGTGAAGATCCAAAGAAGACTTCTTTGGAATATTACTGAAGAAACTTGGCCAAATTCCTAGTTTTCAGGGTCAGCACCCTTCCTAGTGCCATGAACGCGCTCACGTCCTTTTAATATTTCTGACCTAGCGCTATCAGTGCCCCAATTTCTTGGAAAACCTTGTTAATCCCCTTTCTGGCAGTGCTTCCTTAAATGGAGGAGAAGCTTGGACCTTTAAAGCTCAAGGGTAGCAATTTGGTTGATAAATGGTGGTGATAAGGTCAAGCTATATGATTTTAGAGCCTTGATCTCATTAATGGGGGTTCATCCCTTATAAAGTGGACCTTCCTCCTTTCATGGGCTACCAACCTATTCTCCCTTCCTATAAATTCACATCCCTGATCTCCCAAGTTTAGAGCTTGGTTGATCATTATTGGACTTGTCTGAACTCTCATCCCTTTTGTAGAAATTACACCAATGGATTCAATCTGATCATGTATTATAATAAAAAAAGATCCATCTGGATTAACTGGATTAACTATCATGGAATACTAGATTAACTGAGAGTTTTATGCAACTATGGTTATCACAATGTATCACCATCAGATCCATCTGATGACCAAAAAAACCAACAAGTATCTATGGCCTCACATGCCACCTGATTGGCTGCCATGTACTTTGCCTCGACTAAACTGAGTGCAAATGATATCTGCTTCCTGGTGTACCAAGAAACTGTTGTCGATCCTATGCTGAGAATCATTCCTAATGTGATCTTCTTGTCTTATGGGCTGTCTGCCTAATCTGCATCGGTGAAGCCTTGAAACTTCACTCCCTTTATCCATCTGTACCATAATCCATACTTTGCAGTGCCCCTGAGATATCTCAAGACATGCTTCCCCGCCTTCCAAAATAGCTTGGTCATCTTAACCATAGCTTGACTAAGCTGGTTAACTGCGTAGCATATGTATGGTCATGTGTTCACCAAGTACATGAGTGAACCCACAAGCTTCCTATAAACAATAACGTCCACTACCTCACCTAAACTAGTATCATCCTTCCTCCATTTTCCTGCAAGAGGAGTCTCCATGGGTTTACAAATCTCCATGTGGAACTTCCTCAGAATCTCTTTGGCATAATTTCCTTGAGAAAAAAATATCTCCCCGTCTTTCTGACATATCTCCAAACAATGGAAATAGTGAAGGAGTCCCATTTCCTTCATCTCAAACTCTCTTGCAAGATCCTCTTTGCAAGAGGTTATGAGCTTCTCATCACCTGTCAGAATAATATCATATACATAAAGTACAATAATAATAAGCTTACCATCAACCACAATCTGGTACAGGTTCACATCTGCTTCACTCTTCATGAATCCCAACCCGGTGAAATAGCTTTCAATCCTAGTGTACCAAGCACGAGATGCTTGCTTCAGCCCATAAAGTTCTCTCTTGAGTCTACACACATGCGACTCTCTGTCAAAGGTTTAAAAACCTTCTGCCTACTCAATGTACACTTCTTCCTCAATAACTCCATTGAGAAATGTATTATTCACATCCATATGATGTATATGCCAACCCATCTGTACTAAGAGTGCAAGGATAGATCTAATCGATGAGTACCGTGAAACTGGTGCAAAAGTATCCTCATATTCAATCCCCTCAACCTGTGAGAATCCTCGGGCTACAAATCTAGCCTTGTAATTCTCCACACTCCCATCTTCTTCCTACTTCACCTTATAGATCCATGTATATCTAACCACTAACTTCCCAAGTGGTCTTGGTACAACTTCCCATACACAGTTCCTGACGATGGAGTCATACTCCTCAACCATGGCATCAACCCAAGTTGGTTGTTACACCGCTTCCTCAAAAGAGGATGGTTCTGTCACAATACACTTTCTCATAAGAGCCATGTATCCATAATACCTATCTGGTGGCTGTCTCTATTTGCGTTGTGATGTAGGTGCTCCTACATGTTCTGCCACATCAAGTCTCAATCTGTCAATCTTTGTGGTGTGCCTCATACCATGTCTGGTGGATGGCTCTGCATGAGTGGTTTCTACCACTCCATGATCCTCCTCATTTGGCTACTCCACATCTTGAAGTTCATCCTTTGGAACCAAGAGTTCCTCATCTGCATGAAAATCAAGCTCCCTCTCAAGGGACAATCACATGGCTTTCTCATGATCAAATTTTACATCCCGATTGACAACTGTCATCTTGCTATTCGATAAATACATCTGATAGTTGTGGGGAGTATTAATGTACCCCAAAAATATCCCAATCTCTGATTTTGGTTCTAGCTTCTTTCTGGAATCTTTGGTCACATGGCAATAGACAGATGAGCCAAAATTTTAAAACATGAAACATCAGGTTTCTTACCAGAAAAAACCTCCTTTAGTGTACTCATGCCAAGTATCCGATGAGGACTATGGTCCTACACAAATACCGTTGTGTTGCATGCGTCTTCCCACAGATGAAACAATAGGCTATGATCATGTAACATAGCTCATGCCGCACCCACAATTGTTATGTTCTTTCTTTCTGCAACCCCATTCTATTGTGGGTTATAAGATGCAATCAAATCTCTCTGAATATCTTATTTGCTAAATAATTTCTTGAACTCATTGGAGATGTACTCACCACCAATTTCGCTCCTTAGAGCCTTCACCTACTTCCCTGTATCTTTCTCAACCAGTGCTTTGAACTCATGAAATTTGGAGAACGCCTGATCTTTCTTCTGCATGAAGTAGATCCAAAATTTTCTAGAAAAATCATAAGAAAAATCACATAATACATGTGCTTTTCTGTAGAAGCTGTAGAGAATGGTCCACACATATATGAGTGAACTCTCTCAAGGATTTCTGCTGCTCGGTTCTCCTTCTCGTGAAAAGTGGCCTTTGTATACCTCCCCGTGGTACATCCCTTGCATGTGTCTAATTGCGCAAGAGTACCCTTTGGAAGCCTCATATAAATATGTTGCATGACATTCAAAGCACTATGGTGTAGATGGCCCAATCTCCTGTGCCATAGCTCACCCTCATCCTGGCTCACCACTCTGTTTTCTTTACTCATCAATGTTGTGCAACCATCTACATCAAGTTTGTAGAGGTTCTTCACAGGAACCCCAATATTCTTAACCTATCCTATCGATTTGTGATGAAGGAATGCTTTCCCTTCACTGAAAACCACATCATATCCTCTATCCTCCAACATAGCAACTAAAACTAAATTATTTTTCAAGCTTGGTACCTGCATGACATCTTTTAATAATAAAGGTTTACCTGACTGTCTCTGGAAAGTAACTGTACCAATCCTACTAGTGGTATACCTCCCGTAATCACCCATCTCGATGTTCATATCAAGATCCTTCTCCACCAAGCTACTAAAGAGTTCTTTGTCTCCCATCATGTGGAAAGATGCACCACTATCCAACTATCACACTGATCCCATTGCAGTAGATACCATGCATGTGATGAGTGAGAATTCCAACTCGAAATGTGAAGCCAAAGCATCACCCATTGCAGATCCTGGAGCCTTCTTATTTTTCTTCTTCGTTTGTGGACAATTAGTGGCATAATGTCCATGCTCGTGATAGTGAAAACATTTCACTCTGTACATGTCACGCTTCTTACCTTCTTTTACGGTCTCAGATTTGGAACAAGATTTCTTTCCCTTCCCCTTATTTTCCTTATCATCCAAGGCACAATTTTTCTCATCATCTATCTTGGATGAGGATCCATCCCCTGTATTTCGCCTGAATTCTTCTTGTACCAAATCCGACCAAAGTCGCTCCCAATCTGGTAGCTTCTCCCTCCCATTGACAGAGTCCTGATAACTATGCCAACTCTTGGGAAGGCCTAGAAGTGCTAGGTTCACCAAGTCATCATCCGCTACAGTAATACCGACACTTCCAAGCTCATCTCGACATTGGATGAACTTGGTCAAGTATTTCGGAATAATGTCGCCTTTCTCCATTTTGATTTTCCTGAGCTTGTCCTTCAGTGCCAATTTTTTGTGGTCAATGTTGTTCTAAAATATATCTGTAAAGGCCTTCCACATTTCATATGGAGTCACCTTGCCATGGAGACTCGAGACAATGTGATCTCGAAATCCCTCTAATAAAATCATCCTCGCCTTTGCAACCTTCTTTTGCCAAGCATTAAGAAGAGTGACATTTGCTACTATGGGCCTTGGAATATTAGTGTCGATAAATTATTTCAACCTATTTTCCTCTAGAACTAACTCCATTATGTCTTTCCATGCAATATAATTAGAACTTCCCTCGAGTGCATATTCCAATCTTAATCCATTTAAATCCATCTTGAACCGCTTGTCGCACCAAAGAATATTTTTGCAAATTCGAATGTTGTTCAACACAAACTCAATTTCTTCTCCACTATAGTGATTTTTGGCACTTCGATACCATGTATAAATTACACCAATGGTTTCAATCCGATCATGTAATATACTAAAACAAGATACTGAATCCTTCTACAATATTTGCGGAAAATAAACACGATCGCATAATCACACTAAGTAAGAGAAATAAGAAAATAAATCGCACAACACAGATATTTTTCCTGGGGAAATCTTGTTGCTCAAAACCCCTCTATATTTATTGTATAATCAATCAAGGAATCATGAAACAATACAATGAACTCTTCTCACAAGAGTCTGTTGCACTCTACCAACTGTCTCACACTGATCCAGACAAAATTGACCAACACTTAGCCAATTTACTGCCTCTGTTTAACTTGCCTTGCTTGTGCAATTCTGAGAGCAATTGATCCCTATTAATTAGGAAATTCAACCTTCCAAAACTACGCAATACATGATAGATAATTGCACGCCAACAATTTACTAATAATACAACTGATATATAGCATCCCTTTAACCTTTGTCTCAATTGGGTCTTCATCAGAATTGACATGCATGCAGCTATTAATAGTAAATCATCTGTCACTTGACAGATCATTGCATGTGAATTAAATCTGATTTAATTCACTTAACCTCTCACTAGTGCAACAATCAGTTACAACTAGTTAGTCTAACTTTTACTCACTTAATTGAGTTAACTAATTTCTCATGCATTAAACTAGTACACTAACTACAACTTGGACTCTAAAAAAATAGAATCACTCTACATGCCTCACCAACCACCTTCAACTCGAATTTCATGAGCTAACTAAGTCTATCACACTCAGTAAAATATTACAAGTGATTATGAGATAAGATTGCAATTTATTGTCCAATTTAATTAAGGGAAAATTAAATTAGACACACATTTCTTGTTGACTTTTCAACACCTTTACATGCTAGCATTGTGATAAAGCTTAAGTGTTCGGGAGAAGGAATGCTTTTGATCTTGGTGAAGGACTGAAATTTTCACCAAAGGACACCTCCAACATCAAGGCCTGGGTTGTAAGCTTTCCTTTTGTAATTTATCAATAATAACATATGATGTTTTCTTTCTATATTTGTCTAAATGTTTATGCAAATATTATGGTACTCCTTGATCTTCTAGATAGCTAATGTTTACATTTATTATGTATTGTATTGTGTTTTTTGTTGTCTCTTGATCATCTGCAGGTATTCGTGTGCAATCAGTAGCAAGAAGCGGGCCTACAAGAATCGTGGATTGAGGTCATCATTAGCGGACTCAAGCATAATGTTGGGAAAAAGGTATTTATGTCTCTTTCCTCATTGCATTGTAAACATTAGTTAAGAGAGCTTTGCATTATAAATAATATTGTGTTTCTAGACCCACTCTAGGGCCAGAGAGATCGCCTCTATCCGCAAAGGGGATTTATCTTGACAACACAGATCGCCTCACATGTTGCTTGACTAGTAGCCATGTATTATGTTTCTGTTGAGACGAGTGCCATAGATATTTGCTTCATGTTGTACCAAGAAAAAACTATGGACCCAACACTAAAAAATCCTCCTGATGTACTCTTCTGTTCTGATGGAATCCCCACCCAATCTGCATCTATGAAGCCACATAGCTTCACTCCCTTTGTCCATTTGTACCATAGTCCAAACTGGGTGGTGCCTCTAAGGTACAATAGAACATGCTTAAATTCCTTCCAAAATAATTTGGTTGGCCTAACCATAGATTTTCTCAGCTCTTTGATTGCATAGCACATATCTGGTCATGTGTTCACAAGCTACATTAGTGAACCCACAAGTTGTCGATAAATGGTAGCCTCCACTTCCTCACCTAAAGCAACATCCTCTTTCCTCCAATTGGTTGCTAGAGGAGTCTCCATGGGCTTTCTACTCTCCATGTGGAACTTCTTCAATATCTCATTTGCATATTTTCCTTGAGAGACAAATAGTTCCCCATATCCTTACCATACTTCCAATTCAAGGAAATGGGGCATGTATCCCATGCCCTTCATTTAAAATTCTCTTGCAAGATCTGTTCAACTTCTCATCACCGGTTAAAATAAAATCATCAACATATAAGACAATAATCGATAATTTACCTTCAACCAAGATATGATAAAGGTTTGTAACTGCTTCAGTTTTGGTGAAGCACAACCTATGAGATAGTTGTCGATCCTGGTGTACCATGCAAGGGGTGCCTGCTTGAGACTGTAAAATGCTCACTTGAGTCTGTACACATGAAACTCGCTATCAAGGGTATCAAAACCTTCTAGTTTCTCAATTTACATCTCCTCAATAAATTCATTAAGGAATGTTGTCTTTACATCCATCTGGTGAATCTTCCACCCCATATGCACATCTAATGCAAGAGTAGATCTAATGGATGAGTACCTTGCTACATCAGCAAAGGTATCCTCATAGTAAATTCCCTCAACTTGAGAGAATCCTTTGGCAATTTTTTTTTCCTTATGATTCTCTATGCTTCCTTCTGCTGCATGCTTTACCTTGAAGATCCATCTCGAACCTACCACTGATTTATCTATTGGTCTTGGGATCACTCCCCAAACACCATTCTTTACAATGAAATCATATTCTTCCACCATTGCATCAACCTATACAGGTTTCTCTACTTATTCCTCAAAAGAGGATGGCTCAGTCTCTACAATGTAGCCAGTGTACCAATCAGGTGACCTCCTCTTCCTGCATTTTTGAAATGGGTGCTCCAAAATTCTCTCTAGCATCATGCAATAATATCTCATCTTCTCTGGTTTTTTTCTGATATTCTCTGGATGGTTTTTCTTGAGTGAATGTATCCACTCTCTGATCCTAATTTGTGGTTTCTCCAAAACTTCCTGAGGTTCCTCCTTTGGAGCTAAAATATCCTCACCTTGTGGAATCTGAAGCTCCCTCTCAAGAGAGCACCACATTTCTTTCTCTTCATCAAAATTCACATCCCTTCGTACAAATGTCATTTTAAGGGATGAAAGGTATACGTGGTAGTTGTGAGGAGTTTCCGTTAACCCCAAAAATACCCCAAAATTTTTTGTTGGCTTGAGCTTCTTCCTTGATTATTTGGATACATGGAAATAATAAATGCTCAAAAATTTTGGAAGTGTGACACATATGGCTTTCTCCCCGAGAAAGCCTCCTTCGGTGTGATCATGTCCAAAATCCAATTAGGACTTTGATTCTGCAAGTAGAATGTTGTGTTGCATTCCTCTACCCATAAGTGCACTGGTAGGCCTTGGTGGTGCAACATATCCCTCAAAACTCCCACAATTTTGCAATTATTTCTCTTAGCCACCCCATTCTTTTGTGGGGTGTTGTTAACTCCCATTAAATGCCTTCTTTTGCACAATTTTTAAAAAAATTCATTTCACACATACTCACCTCCATTATCGCTCTTGAGATTCTTCACCTTCTTGCTGGTTTCTTTCTCAACTAGTGCCTTGAATTAAACAAACTTGGAGAATGTATGATATTTCTTCTGCATGAAGAAGATCCAACACTTTTGTGAGAAATATCTAGAAAAATAACAAAATACTTGTTTCTGGAAGTGGAGGTTGTCGAGAAAGGCCCACAGACGTCAGAGTGGATCCTTTCAAGGAATGCATGCGCCTTGTTGTCCCGATCATGGAAAGTGGATTTTGTGTACTTCCCCAAAATACATCCTTTGCACACATCCTACTACTCTAGTGTGCCTTTGGGAAGGCTTGTGGTTATTTGTTGCAAAATATTTAGGGTGCCATGATGCATATAGCCAAGTCTTATATGTCATAGTTCACCGACATCACGACCCTTCACCTTCTCTGCCTTAGGGCTTAATGCAAGACAGTCTTCCACATCTAGCTTATATAATTTATTCACCTAAACCTCGATATGATTCACCTGTCCCGTGGCAATGTGTATCAAGAATTCCTTTCCTTTTTTGAAGATCACATCGTAACCATTGTCTTCCAAAACTGCAACGGAGATGATATTTTTCTTTAGGCCCAGAATTAACATGACATCCTTGAGCCTAAGGGGGGAGCCTGAGTCCCTCTAAAAGGTGCATATACCGATCTTAGTCACATTGTACCTTCCATCATCCCCCAAGTGACTGAAAAAATCTCTATTCCCCGTCATGTGGAACGAGGCAATATTGTCAAAGTACCACACACTTCCCATCACTATGCTAGCCATGCATGTAATGAGAGTAAAGTCTATCTTGAACTGTGAAGCCAAGGCTTCACCTACTATTCCTCCTGAGGTCTTTTTTCTTGTCTTCTTGTGTGGACACTTCGTGGCATAGTGCCCGAATTTGTGATAGTTGAAACACTTAATTTTGGACAAGTCTTTCTTCTTTCCCACTTCACTGGAGTCAGATTTGGATTGGGATTTATTCCCTTTCCCTTTATTTTCCTTTCCAACCAATGAAATTTTTTCCTCATCCTTTCCCTTGGATGAAGTCCCATCTCTAGTAGAATGCCTTATTTCCTCTTGTACTAAATCATACCACAAGCATTCCCAATTTGGTAGTTTCTCCCTCCCATTCACTGAATCTTGGTAGTTGTGACAGATATTGGGAAGGACTAGAAGGGATAGGCTTACCAAATCATCCTCTACTATGGTAAAAACAACCCTACCAAGTTCATAACAACATTGTGTGAACCTGCTAAGATAGTGAGGTATGGAGTCATTCTTTTACATCTTGATATTCTGAAGTTTATCTTCGAGTGCCATCTTCGTATGGTCACTATTTTTCTCGAACAATTCTATCAGTGCTTTCCACATCGAACAAAGTATTTTTTAAATGGATATTTGAGACAATAGGATCCCTTAATCCCTCCAAGATAATTCTCCTTGCCTTGGCCATATCCTTCTTCCATTGAGCATGCTTCTGGACATCTATTGAAGGTGGTTGTGGAATGTTTGCATTGACATATTCCAACAATCCATTGTCATCCAATACCACCTCCATGTGATCCTTCCATGCAACGAAATTAGAGATGCCTTCCAAGGAATACTCTAGCCTCAACCCGTTGAAGCTCATGTTCTCAACTCTAAAGAGATTCTACAACACTAAACTGCAAATTCGATTCTACTGAGAATCAAACTCGAAATTTCTGCTCTACTGTGAATCCTACTCTGATACCATGTATAAATTGTGTGTATATTTGAAACTGCTCATGAAATTTAATAAATCATAAGACTCAAATCTAATCTACTCATTTGTGGAATTCAATTCACATTTTAGAACACAAATAATAGACATGCAAAAAGAAACATCACACATACACAAAAATTTATCTAGGGGAAAGCAACTACTCAAAACCCATTCCTATCTACATTGCATTAACTAAAGAATAGAGATGAATACATATGCTTGCTGAAGCCTGAGCAAAAAATGCAAGTGTATAATCTATCCCTCTACCTGACTAGCTGACTCTGGCCAACACTTAGCCAATTTTTAAAGCCCTCCGAGCTCCTCTCTCCTTACATTGTTCCTTGAGGAATTAGGCCCCTATTAATTAGGAAATCCCCTTAATTGAATTGCGCAATTCCTTTAGGTTGTTCCTCTAATTGCATGCACTACATGTACAACTTGAATAGTCTACAACTGATAGTACACATCCCTTGAATATCTATCTCAACTAGATAAATCGAGTTCTCTGTATGCATCAATTATTTTGGGTTGATTGATCAGTTAACTAAATGATCACTGAGTGTGGGTGAATTCACACTGCACAATTTGACCTTCCACTAGTTCTTCTAATAGTTATAACTAGTTTAACTGACAATAACTCAATTCAAATGAAATAGATTGCTAAAAATTAGCAATCAATCATATTGAACTAAATTGAAGCTTCCTCAACTTGAATTAACTGTGTTAATTGAATGACAAGTTCCATTTCACCTCCGTTCACTACCTCCAATATTTATTCTGAAATAAAAATTTGAATTTTCTCTAGGTTGACCAAGGAAAAGTCAAATTGAGATTTTCTTGCTGCATTTTTTCAACATGGTTGATTTAGTCACAAGTGATCATTTTCTTGGATTTATCTAGAATGTTAGGACATGGCTATTTATATCTAAGTGTTTGAAAAAAGTGTGGTGGATGGAGGAACAAATTATCCTACTAAGAGAGCATATAAACTCTTTAGAGATAAAGGGGGACAAAGTGATATATACCTGATTCATAGTGCAGAAATCATGGCAGTGAGGTAGAACATGGTGTACACATACTAGGGAGACATAGTGAAAGAAGAAGAATGTGATTGTTGGTTTTAGATGGCATAGTGTAGACCTGTAGCAGTTCAAGTATGGTCATAGATCGATGGATAATAGTCTATAGTTACAGGTGTCATGTTTCAGTGATTGTTCTATATGTTTATCGAAAAATTATAGTCTTGTTGTGTGTGTATGGTTGTTGTAGACATGATTATACAAGATGATTATGCACATTATGCGCATGTACAAATCGAAGCATCCACGCACATGGGATGAAATCCTTCCCTATTTTCAACATAGCTACAACATATCTCTCCATAGCTCAACTGGCCACAACCCCTTTTAGGTTGGGTTGATATTCCAACCACAATGTCCCATTGATGAGGCCATACCATTTGCAACTACTTAGGAAGATTTGAGTCATGTCTAGTCTGAGAGGACAAGGCTAACAACTTCATTGAGTGAATCCAACACATCCGGTAGCATGTACATAACATATTAGACAGAGCCAATTCTAAGTACAAGAAGTGTCATGATCATCATCAGGTGCCACACAAGTTCCAGGTGGGTGAAAAAATTTGGTTACATTTGCCGAAGGAGCGCCTTACGGGGCTCCACATCAAGCTTCACCTACTCAGATATGGGTCATACACCATCACTAAGGATGTAGGGTACAATGCTTTCAAAATAAGCCTTCCACCATTCCTTAGTCTGCACCCGATTTTCAATGTGAATCGGCTCCATCCATACTTTCCCCCATTGTTGGACAAATTCGACGTTGCTGAGCATCTGACACCAAAAGAGATCAACCCGAGTTGCATCGAACATGCCAAAATGATAATACCATGGACGCAAAAATCAAGAACACTCACCAACAAAGGACCCAACTATATCGATTCTCCAAAGTAGGACAACTCCTTCACCAAGGCAAGTGGTTCACCAGGGACCAGGTTCAATAGAAATTTCCTCACCTCATTGAGGCTCTGCACGTATTGGGGACCATTTCTTCTTAAGGGGGGATGACTGATCGATGTGAATATTGGTGGCCACCCACCTATTCCACCTAGAACTCTAGTCGGTTTCATCATTTTCCATGATTATAGCATCATTTACTATTTATAGGCATTTTTTGGGTCGTGAACTTCCGAAGCGTTTTTGACTGACTAAACGACGTTTTTTTGAGGTCTACCACAAGCCTATAATTGTAAGTGTGGGCCTACCAAAAATCCTGTAGTACTCAGAGAGATATTTACAACGAGGTGTCATACACACCAACTAGAGATGATATGACCAATTTACGACCCCTGGAAGCTGGCTACCCAACTAACCCCAACGGGGCCCACAAACTCTTGGTGTTTCATCTCCCGAGGTTATGGTTTTGGTTTTTTATTGTTTTCCCCTTGTATTTCAATAATAAAAATTCCCTTGAGCCTCATTGTAACACAGTTTAGAGGCATGTAGCCACCACATCTCTTCCTAAATATAAGCTACCATCGCTCGAGCTAGTCTATTTCCATTGTGTATGTAAGCTTATTTCAATTCTTTGATATTAATGAGATTAAGTTTTATTTTTGTTTCATATTTGTGTTTACATTTATATCTGTATTCTGTTGCATTCCTGTATATAATTTTGGATCATTAGCTTCAATATCAACCAAACTATAAGCCTTATGTTAATTGTTGGGTATGTGTTATATTCTTTCCAATACTAGTCACGCGCGGGGGGGGGGTCACAGCAGGGCAATAGCCCCTCCTGTATGTTGCGTTGGGTGTAGTAGGGGGGTCACATGGGGGGCAACAGCCCCCCCTATTGGGGTCCTAGGCAGTGCCCTGGGAAGAAAAAAAAAATTGGGCCTTATTTTCTGGTGGGCGGACCCGCCCATGGTTTTGTGCATGGGTTTGCACATGGTTTTGGGGCATGATGGTTTTCAGCCCCTGGTATTTTGTAGATCCGGTCAAGGGAACTATGGTTATGTTCTAATCCATGGTTAATAGATTGGGGTTTATGTATGCTTCGGCATGTATATATATGTGTTGTAACACTAAAAGGAATATAATGAAAAATTAAGTTGGTCGTCCCGATTTGGGATCCACGGGAAAATATCTATGTATATATGTTTTATGTTTTATGCTCTTGCTATTGTTTATTTTTTGTTTTTAAGATTCATTTACAAATAATTTTTGTACAGGGTTAAAACCTACATTTGGAATCAGAGTTGTTTCGGCTTCAAGGGGATGCCTTTACTACTGAGGGGTTTTTTGCTTGGGCCTATGGTAGACCCTGTTCAGTGGGAGATCTCCAGGATCGATTCTTGTGGTGAAATAAGATGGCGAGCGGCGGGAAGATAGAGATCGAGAAATTTAATGGTTAGAGTTTTGAGTTGTGGAAGATCAAGATGGAGGACCTGCTGGTCGATAAATATCAATGGATCGTGGTAGATCTAGGTATTAAACCAATGGAAATGTCAGATGAAGACTTGAAGAAGCTGGATCAGAAGGCAAAGAGCACAATACGATTGTGTGTCTTAGATTTGGTATTGTTGAATGTATCTGGGGAAGCTACAACAAAGAATTTGTGGGACAAACTTGGGACTTTGTACCAATCTAAGTCTCTGGTGAATAAATTGTTCCTGCGGAAAAAGTTGTATAACCCGAGGATGAAGGATGGAGACTCGATGGTGGAGCATCTTAACGCCTTCAATATTGTGGTAAGCCAGCTTTCATCTGTTGATATTAAAATATCAGATGAAGGTAAGTGCATCAGTTTGTTTTGTTCTCTACTAGACTCATGGGATAGTCTGGTTATTGCAATAGGTAGCAATACAACTACCTTGAATTTTGATGACATTGTCTCAGCCTTGCTGTCGAAGGAAATGAGACGGAGAAATATGAAGGGTCAGAATGGAGATGCCTTATCTATACGAGGAAGGTCCTAGAACAGAAACAAGAATAAGGTTTCAAGTGGGAGATGTAAATATCCTGGAAAGTTTTTAAAGGTGTGCTAGAAATAAGAAAAGGAAGGGCACTACAAAAAGGACTGCAGATCTAAAGCTCCTGAGAAAGGAAAGGGATCTGATGATGCTCCTTCTGCAGAGGAAAAAACCACCTTGGATGAAGGTGGGGATGTGTATTTGGCTTCTTCTTCAAATACACATGTAGATCATGAGTCATGGTTGATTGACTTGGTTGCATCCTTTCACTTCACACCCCATAGGGAGTGGTTCTACGAGTATGATAAATATGATGGCGGTGATTTCTTCTTAGGTGATGATAGGAAGGCCAAAATTTTCGGACGTGGAAAATTAAAGGTGAAGCTGCAAGGTGGAAGGATTAGAACATTTCCTGGTGTTCTGCACATTCTCACATTGGCCAAAAATATGATTTCTATAAGTAGGATGGATGATGCAGGTATAAAAACAGTGTTCGAGAAAGATACCTATAAGATGGTTCGGGGAGCACTATTATTAATGCGAGGAGTTTGGATTGGAACTCTGTACAAGCTTCAGGGAAGAACTATTATTTATGGGTGCAACAGTTCTGTGGTTCCCGAAAGTCGAGTGGAAAGCCTAACGTTCTTTGGAGAAAATACCATGCTATGGCATCAAAAGCTTGGACATATTGGAGAGAAGGGCCTTCGGATATTGCATGGAAATAGTATGGTAGAAGGTATGTCTAATAGCTCTCTGGATTTCAATTTCTATGAACATTGTGTATATTGGAAGCATAATCAGGTGAGTTTTCCTTCTGGTGCTAAGAGGACAAACAAGATATTAGAGCTTGTGCACAGTGATGTGTTTGGAACTGTGTCGGTTCCATCACTCGGTAAGTCTGTGTACTATGTTTCATTCATAGATGACTTCTTAAGGAATACATGGATATATTTCTTGAGGAATAAATCTGAAGTCTTTGACAGATTTAAAGAATTTAAGGCTCTAGTGGAAAACCAGACATAGAAGAAGATAAAGGTGTTGAGGACAGATAATGGTGGGGAGTTCTGCAAGAAGGAATTTGAAGAGTTTTGTAAGAAGTGTGGTATAGCACGACAAAAGACTACTCCATACACACCTCAGCAAAACAGAGTTGCAGAAATAATGAACAGAACGCTGATGGAAAAGGCAAGAAGCATGCTCAGTGGTACAGAGTTAGGACAAGAATTCTGGGCAGAGGCAATGGATACTACCTGTTACTTGGTTAATGTTGGGTTTGTGTTATGTTATTTCCATGAATAATCACACGCAAGGCTGTAACAGGGGGGGCGATAGCCTCCCCTGTACATTGCGTTGGGCGCAACGTATGCAGGGGTCACAGGGGGGGAGGTAGCCCCCCCTATCGGGGTTTAGGGCAGCGCCTTGGAAAAAAATTTTGGTCCTTATTTTCCGGTGGGCAGACCCACCCATGGTTTCGGGGCATGATGGTTTTTGGCACCTGGTATTTTGTAGATCCGCTCAAGGGAACTATGGTTATGTTCTAATCCAGGGTAATGGATTGTGGTTTATGTATGCTTCGACATGTATATATATGTGTTGTAACACTAAAAGGAATATAATGAAAAATCAAGCTAGTCGTCCCGATTTGGGATCCAGGGAAAAATCTTTGTGTTTATATATTTTATGTTTTATGCTCTCGCTACTATTTTTTTTCTGTCTTTAAGATTCGTTTGCAGATAATTTTTGTATAGGGTTAAAACCTACATTTGGTATCAGAGCATTTTCGGCTTCAAGGGGACCCCTTTGTTGCTAAGGGGTTTTTTGCTCAGGCCTAAGGTAGACCCTGTTCAGTGGGAGATCTGCGAGATCGATTCTTGCAGTGAAAGAAGATGGCAAGCAGTGAGAAGATAGAGATCAAGAAATTTAATGGTCAGAGTTTTGAGTTGTGGAAGCTCAAGATGGAGGATCTGCTGGTGGATAAAGATCAATGGATCGCGGTAGATCTGGGTACTAAACCAACGACAATGTCAAATGAAAACTGGAAGAAACTAGATCGAAAGGCAAAGAGCACAATACAGTTGTGTGTCTCAGATTTAGTATTGTTTAATGTATCTGGGGAAGCTACGATGAAGACCTTGTGGGAAAAACTTGGGACTTTGTACCAATCTAAGTATCTGGTGAATAAATTGTTCCTGTGGAAAAATTTGTATAAACTAAGGATGAAGGATGGAGACTCAGTGACAGGGCATCTGAACGCCTTCAATAATGTGGTAAGTCAACTGTGATCTGTTGATAATAAAATCTCAGATGAAGATAAGTGCATCAGTTTGTTGTTTTCTCTACCAAACTCGTGGGACAGTCTGGTTATTACAATAGGTAACAATACAACTACCTTGAATTTTGATGATATTGTCTCAGCCTTGCTGTCGGAGGAAATGAGACGGAGAAATATGGAGGGTTAGAATGGAGATGCCTTATCTATACGAGGAAGGTCCCAGAAAATAAACAAGAATAAGGTTTCGAGTGGGAGATTTAAATCTCCTGGAAAGTTTGTAAAGGTGTGATGGAAATGCGGAAAATGTTGGGTATGTGTTATATTCTTTCCACGACTAGCCCCACGTGCTGTACATTGCGTCGGGCGCAGCAGGGGGGTCACAAGTGGGGAGGCTACCCCCACTGTTGGGGTCTGGGGCAGTTCCCCGGCAAAAATTTGTTTGGTGTGCAGACGCACTCATAGGCAAACCCACCCATGTTTTGTGCATGATTTTGCACATGGTTTTGGGGTACAATGGTTTTCGGCCCCTGGTATTTTGTAGATCTGGTCAAGGGAAATATGGTTATGTTCTAATCCAGGGTTAATGGATTGGTGTTTATGTATGCTTCGGCATGTATATATATGTGTTGTAACACTAAAAGGAATATAATGAAAAAACAAGCTGGTCGTCCCAATTTGGGATCCAGGGGAAAATCTCTGTGTTTATCTGTTTTATGTTTTATGCTCTCGCTATTGTTTATTTTCTGGTATAAGATTTGTGTGTAGATAATTTTTGTTCAGGGTTAAAACCTACATTTGGTATCAGAGCTGTTTCGGCTTCAAGGGGATGCCTTTGCTGCTGAGGGTTTTTTGCTCGGGCCTGAGGTAGACCCTGTTCAGTGGGAGATCTGCGGGATCGATTCTTGCGGTGAAAGAATATGGCGAGCAGCAGAAAGATAGAGATTGAGAAATTTAATGGTCAAAGTTTTGAGTTATGGAAGCTCAAGATGGAGGATCTGCTGGTGGATAAAGATCAGTGGATCGCAGTAGATCTGGGTACTAAACCAACAGCAATGTCAGATGAAGACTGGAAGAAACTCGATCGGAAGGCTAAGAGCATAATACGGTTGTGCATCTCATATTCAGTATTGTTGAATGTATCTGGGGAAGCTACGGCGAAGAATTTGTGGGAAAAACTCGGGACTTTGTACCAATCTAAGTCAGACTGGTGAATAATTTGTTCCTGCGGAAAAAGCTGTATAGCCTGAGGATGAAGGATGGAGAATCGGTGACAGAGCATCTGAACGCCTTCAATATTGTGGTAAATCAGCTGTCATTTGTTGATATTAAAATATCAGATGAAGATAAGTGCATCAATTTTTTGTGTTCTCTACCAGATTCGTGGGATAGTCTGGTTATTGCAATAGGTAGCAATACAACTACCTTGAATTTTGATGACATTGTCTCAGCCTTGTTGTTGGAGGAAATGAGATGGAGAAATATGGAGGGCCGAAATGGAGATGCCTTATCTGTACGAGGAAGGTCCCAAAATAGAAACAAGAATAAGGTTTCGAGTGGGAGATCCAAATCTAGAGGGAGATCTCAATCTCCTAGAAAGTTTGTAAAGGTATGCTAGAAATGCAGAAAGGAAGGGCACTACAAAAAGGACTGCAGATCTAAAGCTCCTGAAAAAGGAAAGGGATCTAATGATGCTCCTTCTGCAGAGGCAAAAACCACCTCAGATGAAGGTGGGGATGTGTATTTGGCTTCTTCTTCAAATACACATGTAGATCATGAGTCATGGCCGATTGACTCAGGTGAATCCTTTCACTTCACTCCCCATCGGGAGTGGTTCTGCGAGTACGAGAAACATGATGGTGGTGATGTCTTCCTAGGGGATTATAGGAAGGCTAGAATCATCGGACGTGGAAAGGTCAAGCTGAAGCTGCAAGGTGGAAGGATTAGAACACTTCCTGGTGTTCTGCATATTCCTACATTGGCCAGAAATCTGATTTCTATAAGAAAGATGGATGATGTGGGTGTAAAAATAGTGTTCGAGAAATATGCCTGCAAGATGGTTTGGGGAGCACTGGTATTAATACGGGGAGTTCAGACTAGAACTCTGTACAAGCTACAAGGTAGCACTGTTATTGATGGGTGTAATAGTTCTATGGTTCTTGAAAGTGGAGCGGAAAGCCTAGCTATCTCTAGAGAAAAGACCATGCTATGGCATCAAAGGCTTGGACATATTGGAGAGAAGGGCCTTCGGATACTGCATAGAAATGGTATGGTAGAAGGTATGTCTAATTTCTCTCTGGATTTCAATTTTTGTGAACATTGTGTATATGGGAAGCAGAATCGGGTGAGTTTTCCTTCTGGTGCTAAGAGGGCGAACAAGATATTAGAACTTGTGCACAGTGATGTGTTTGGACCTGTGTCAGTTCCATCACTGGGAAAGTCTGTGTACTATGTTTCATTCATAGATGACTTCTCAACGAATACATGGATATATTTCTTGAGGAAGAAATCTAAAGTCTTTGACAGATTTAAAGAATTTAAGGCTCTGGTGGAAAACCAGACAGAGAAGAAGATAAAGGCGTTGAGGACAGATAATGGTGGGGAGTTCTGCAAGAAGGAATTTGAAGAGTTCCGTAAGAAGTGTGGTATAGCACGACAGAAGACTACTCCATACACACCTCAGCAAAATGGAGTTGTAGAAAGAATGAATAGAACACTGATGGAAAAGGCAAGAAGCATGCTCAGTGGTACCGGGTTAGGACAAGAATTCTGGGCAGAGGCAGTGGAGATTGCATGTTACTTAGTTAATAGATCACCTTCATCAGCGTTGGAGGATAAGACTCCACATGAGGTATGGACTGGTAAGAAACCCTCTCTTTCACATCTAAGGGTATTTGGATGTGATGCATATGCACATGTTCCAAAGGAGAAAAGGACCAAGTTGGATAATAAATCTGAAAGGTGCATCTTTATTGGGTATAAGGATGGTTTAAAGGGTTACAAGATTTGGAACCCAGGAACAAGGAAGGTTGTGTACAGCTGAGATGTGGTGTTTAGAGAGGTGAAAGATGTTGTTACACATGAATTATGTCTGCTCAAATTAGTGTTCCTAAATTGAGGTCATAAATTGTCAACCAGGGTTAGTAAATTGTTGAAGTGAAGTGCACTATATGTGCCTAGGTATTTGTTTCTCACTACGTTGTGTTTAGTGTTTTTCCAATGTTTTTGGTTTTGTGTTTTTATTATAAGAGGGAAAAGAACTACTTTTTGGCAAAAATAAGTTGTTGGTCACACTAAAACAGAGCAAAACCTATTCTAAATTATGTATGGCTCTTGAGAACAGAAAATGCAATACTTTAACAAGAAAAAAATAACTCATAGCAAGAACTCAATAACTCACAACATGAACTCAATCCCATTCATTCATTAGAAATATGTTGGAATAGCTTTGAGAAAAGGATAAGTTAGTGCCATGAGGTTCTTATAAGTAAACAAACACCTACAAGATCACAGACAAAATCTTATCCATGGATAGAAATTTGTTGGAACATATTTGGAAAAGATAGTCTGCAACACAGTGAGGAATTCTACTCTAAATTAACCTATGACACTGAGATTAATCCATTCTGCAACCTAAATTGTCACTACTAAGCCTTATTCGGAAATTAGAAGTCTTTTGAAATAGTTTTGGGGAAAAGGCTATTTGCACAATTATAAGAGATTGCGGAACAGTCAAGGCCTTGAACTGATATCACTAATTCCTGTCCATATGATGATGTATTGGAAGAGATTAATAACAAGAGTAGTTTGTAAATAATGAAGGCCTTGAAATATAATCGAACAAAACTAGCATACAACTGACTAATAAAACTAACAATACAATGGATAAAACTGACCTAAAATGCAATCATTCAAACTTGAAATACAGTGACCACAACTGTACTAGAATGCCATTATCCTAACTTGAAATACAATGAAAAGAATCTAAGCTAGAGTGCCATTAATCTAACTAGAAATACAGTGAACAGAAACTGAACTAGTGCACCATTAATCTCCGGAGTACTACGACCACACTTATAATGCAACTAATCACTGAAATGTTTCAGCTCTGTCTCATTCGGGGTTAGTGGTATTTTGGAATAATTCGTAGAATAGGACTGGCTGTAATATGTGATGTAAATGAACATAAAAACATAAATTTCAACAAAACGCAGTAATCTTTGAAACACCACAGCTATGTCTCATCTAGAGTTAGTGTTATTTTGGAAGAGATTAATAAGAACAAGACTAGCTGTAACAACTGATGTAATTGAGCACAAAAACATAAAGTTCAAAGAAATGCAACTAACTCCTAAAATACTACAGTTATACCTCATTCAATATTAGTGATATTTTGGAATAATTCGTAAGAACAAGACTAAACTGTAGCATCGAATGCAAGTGAATATAAAACACAAAGTTCAGAAAATTGCTTAAACTAGGAATGCAACAAGGTTAAAGTTACTTATCTAAGCAATTTGCACAAAGCTTCTCAGGTAGTAGGGGCCCTCTACCACCAGATCAGCATACAAATATCCTCAATATTTCCTCAGATCTTGCAATAAAGCGGTGCTTCTTTCATTAAAGGAAAAGTATTTCAAAAACAGAGTATCACGGTTTTCTGAGATCTAGCAACAAAACATAAATCTAGCTAGCTCCCTCTCGGTCTCCCGAGTGATTCTTATAAGAGAAATACATAACTAACCTTGAGAGGAAATAGGAACAGGTGTCTTTTTCAATTAAAATTTGATTAGAACTCTTGTGGAGGCCTCGTACTGTGCTTGAAGACATCTGTACAGTCCTTGTCCCGCTAGGAATTTGCTTCTTAGTTTTGGTCTCTTCCACGTGCATAACCGCTTGGAGATTTTTTCTCAGACTTTCTGGGGAGCAAGGAATGATGTGGATGAGGTTTGGAATTCAACCATATGTGTTTTTCCTTCAGACGACACCTGTAACCCATTTAAACACTAAAATAGCTACAGAACGCGGGATCAGCTACGGAACGTCTGTATTCTGTAGCTATTTTGCAAAAAATTATTAAAACACCAAAAACCATGAAAATACAATATGTTAATCAATTTCATGTAACCTTTAAGCAATCCTAATCATTCTTCATTGATTTTAGGCTTATGAAGTGATAAAATAATGATGAAATGAAGTGAAGGTTTGTAAAAGAGAAGGCAATTCTAGGGCTCAACAAAGTCCTGCCAAAGGAACCTGAGAAGATAGAGTTTGAGCTAAAGGAGGATGAATCAGACTCTACAATAGAAGAAGACTCAGAAGAGGGAGAGCCACAAACTCCAGCTGTGAGAATATCAACTCGGGAAAGAAGGCAACTAGAAAGGTATAGTCCATCTGCTTTTTGTTTAGGTTTTGCCTTAACTATAACTGATGATGATCCCAGAACTGTCAGGGAGGCAGTAGATTTAGAGGATGGAAAACTCTGGAAGGAGGCCATGGTTGATTAAATGGAATCCTTGCACAAAAATGAGGCATGGGATCTGGTGGAGTTTCCGTCTGGAAGGAAGCCCATTGGGAGCAAATGGGTGTTTAAAAAGAAGATGAATGTAGAAGGCAAGCTGGAGAAATACACAACTCGGTTGGTAGAAAAAGGTTATTCCCAGGTGCCGGGAATTGATTTTGGTGATATTTTTTCTCCTGTTGCCAAATTTACTTCTATTAGATTACTTTTACCTGTTGCTGCTACATTTGATTTTGAGATAGAACAGATGGATGTGAAGATAGCATTTCTTCATGGGGATCTAGAAGAGGAGATCTACATGAAGCAACTTGAAGGCTTTATGGCGAAGGGTAAGAAAGAACTGGTGTGCAGGTTGAAGAAGTCTCTATATGGGTTAAAAAAGTCACCAAGGATGTGGTATCAGAAATTTGATACCTATATACAGGGACTTGGCTTCACTAGAAGCAAGGAGGATCACTGTGTTTATTTTAAATTAATTGGTGATTGTGTTATTTATTTGGTCTTGTATGTGGATGATATGTTGTTGATTGGAAATGACAAAGAAACTATCCAAGATTGGAAGACCCAGCTGTTCTCCAAATTCGACATGAAGGATCTTGGTGCTGCAAACTATATTTTGGGCATCGAAATTAAGAGAGATCGGGCAAAGAGGAAGCTTTGGTTAAACCAGAGGAAGTATGTCGAGACTATATTGCAGAGGTTCAATATGCAAGATAGTAAACCAGTGAATGTTCCTATTCCTGTAGGTGTAAAGCTATCTGCTGAACAGTGTCCCAAGACACAAGAAGAAGAGGAGGATATGTCACGTGTTCCATATGCAAGTGTAGTGGGTAGCCTGATGTATGCAATGGTCTATACTAGACCAGAAATTGCACATGCAGTGGGAGTATTGAGCAGGTTTATGTCAAATCCAGGGAAGGAGCATTGGACAGAAGTGAAGCGGGTTTTCAGATATTTACGTGGCACTAGTGATTATGGCTTGTGCTACCAGCGAAGACCAGGATTGGAAAGAATGTTGGACATTTGTGGTTTTGTTGATGCAGACTGGGTTGGAAATCTAGACCAAAGAAGACCTACAAGTGGGTATGTGTTTAGCCTATTTGGAGGCGTAGTCAGTTGGATGAGTAAAAGACAGTCTGTAGTGGCTCTTTCAACTACAGAGGCAGAATACATAGAAGCCACTCATGCAAGCAAGGAAGCAGTTTGGTTGCAAATATTGTGTTCAAGTATGGGGTTGGTACAGCAAGCTATAAGGATAGACTGTGACAGCCAAAGTGCAATTTTCTTGGCTAAGAACCCTTCTTACCATTCAAAGACAAAGCACATTGAAGTTCAATATCACTTTGTTAGATATATGGTTGAGGCTAAAACGGTGTTGTTGGTAAAGGTGGACACTTTAAATAATGTTGCAGATGCATTGACGAAGTCTGTGAGCACTCAGAAGTTCTCTTGGTGTAGAGAAATAATGGGTGTTGAAGAATTGGCCCAATGACTAAGCTCTCCTATGGCCTCCTGTGGAAAGAAAACAACAAGTGGGAGAATGTTGGGTATGTGTTATATTCTTTCCACGATCAGCCCCACGAAGGCAGGCGCTGCGCCCCCGGCGTAGGTGGGGGTCATAAGGGGGAGGCAGGCCACCGTTGGGGTCCTGGATAGTGCCCTACGAAAATTGTTTTGGTGCACCACTCATAGGTGGACCCACCCATGTTTTGTGCATGATTTTGCACATGGTTTTGGGGTACGATGGTTTTCGGCCCCTGGTATTTTGTAGATATGGTCAAGGGAACTACGATTATGTTCTAATCCAGGGTTAATGGATTGGTGTTTATATATGCTTCGGCATGTATATATATGTGTTGTAACACTAAAATGAATATAATGAAAAAACAAGCTAGTCGTCCCAATTTGGGATCCATGGGAAAATCTCTGTGTTTATCTATTTTATGTTTTATGCTCTCGCTATTGTTTATTTTCTGGTATAAGATTCGTGTGTAGATAATTTTTGTTCAGGGTTAAAACCTACAGAAAGGAAGGGCACTACAAAAAGGACTGCAAATCTAAAGCTCCTGAGAAAGGAAAGGGGTCTGATGATGCTCCTTCTATAGAGGAAAAAACCACCTCGAATGAAGATGGGGATGTGTATTTGGCCTCTTCTTCAAATACACATGTAGATCATGAGTCAAGGTTGATTGACTCGGGTGCATCATTTCACTTCACTCCTCACAGGGAGTGGTTCTGCGAGTATGAGAAATATGATGTCGGTGATGTCTTCTTAGGTGATGATAGGAAGGCCAGAATCATTGGACGTGGAAAATTCAAGCTGAAGTTGCAAGGTGGAAGGATTAGAACACTTCCTGGTATTCTGCACATTCCTGCATTGGCCAAAAATCTTATTTCTGTAAGCAAGATGGATGATGCAGGTGTAAAAATAGTGTTCGAGAAAGATGCCTGTAAGATGGTTCAGGGAGCACTGTTATTAATGCAGGGAATTCGGATTGGAACTCTGTACAAGCTTCAGGGAAGCATTATTATTGATGGGTGCAACAGTTCTGTGGTTCCGGAAAGTGGAGCGGAAAGCCTAGCGATCTCTATGGCATCAAAGGCTTAGAAATATTGGAGAGAAGGGCCTTCGGATACTGTATGGAAATGGCATGGTAGAAGGTATGTCTAATAGCTCTCTAGATTTTGATTTCTGTGAATATTGTGTATATGGGAAGTAGAATCGGGTGAGTTTTCCTTCTGGAGCTAAGAGGGCGAACAAGATATTAGAGCTTGTGCATAGTGATGTGTTTGGACATGTGTCAGTGCCATCACTGGGTATTAAGTCTTTGTACTATGTTTCATTCATAGATGACTTCTCAAGGAATACATGGATATATTTCTTGAGGAAGAAATATGAATTCTTTGACAAATTTAAATAATTTAAGGCTCTGGTAGAAATCCAGACACAGAAGAAGATAAAGGTGTTGAGGACAGATAATGGTGGGGAGTTCTGCAAGAATGAATTTGAAGAGTTTTGTAAGAAGTGTGGTATAACATGACAGAATACTACTCCATACACACCTCAACAAAATGGAGTTTCAGAAAGAATGAATAGAACGCTGATGGAAAAGGCAAGAAGCATGCTCAGTGGTACCGGGTTAGGACAAGAATTCTGGGCAGAGGCAGTTGAGACTGCATGTTACTTGGTTAACAGATCACCTTCATCAGCGTTGGAGGATAAGACTCCACATGAGATATGGACTGGTAAGAAACCCTCTCTTTCACATATGAGGTAATTGGATGTGATGCATATGTACATGTTCCAAAGGATAAAATGAGCAAGTTAGATAATAAATCTGAAAGGTGCATCTTTATTGGGTATAATGATGGTTTAAAGGTTTACAAGCTTTGGAACTTGGAAACAAGGAAGGTTGTGTATAGCTGAGATGTAGTGTTTAGAGAGGTGAAAGATGTTGTTAAACATGAATTCCTACCAAAGGAACCTGAGAAGATAGAGTTTGAGCTAAATGAGGATGAATCAGACTCTATAACAAAAGAAGACTCAGAAGAGGAAGAGCCACAAACTCCAGCTATGAGAAGATCAGTTCGGGAAAGAAGACAACCAGAAAGGTATAGTCCATCTTCTTTATGTTCAAATTCTTCTTTACCTATAACTGATGATGATCCCAGAACCGTCAAGGAGGCAGTAGATTCATAGGATGGAAAACTCTGAAAGGAGGCCATGGTTAATGAAATGGAATCCTTGCATAAAAATGAGGCATGGAATCTGGTGGAGTTGCTGGCTGGAAGGAAGCCCATTGGGAGAAAGTGGTTGTTTAAGAAGAAGATGAATGTAGAAGGCAAGGTGGAGAAATACAAATCTCGATTGGTAGAAAAAGGTTATTCCTAGGTGCCAATAATTGATTTTGGTGATTTTTTTTTCTCCTGTTGCCAAAGTTACTTCTATTAGATTACTTTTATCTATTGTTGTTGCATTTGATTTTGAGGTAGAAAAAATGGAGGTGAAGATAAAATTTCTTCACGGGGATCTGGAAGAGGAGATCTACATGAAACAACCTGAAGGCTTTATGGTGAAGGGGAAGAAAGAGCTGGTATGCAGGTTAAAGAAGTCTCTATATGGGTTAAAACAGTAACCAAAGATGTAGTATCAGAAATTTGATACCTATATACGGGGACTTGGCTTCACCAAAAGCAAGGAGGATCACTATGTTTATTTTAAATTAATTGGTGACCGTGTTATTTAATTGGTCTTGTATGTGGATGATATGTTGTTTATTGGAAATGACAAAGAAATTATCCAAGATTTGAAGACCCAGCTATTCTCCAAATTCGACATGAAGGGTCTTGGTGCTGCAAACTATATTTTAGGCATGGAAATTAAGAGAGATCGGGCAAAGAGGAAGCTTTGGTTAAACTAGAGGAAGTATGTCAAGACTATATTGCAGAGGTTCAATATGCAGGATAGTAAACCGGTGAATGTTCTGATTCCTGTAGGTGTAAAGCTATCTACTGAATAGTGTCCCAAGACACAAGAAGAAGAGGAGGATATGTCCCGTGTTCTTTATGCAAGTGTAGTGGGTAGCCTAATGTATGAAATGGTCTGTACTAGACCAGATATTTCACATGCAGTGGGAGTATTGAGCAGGTTTATGTCAAACCCAGGGAAGGAGAATTGGACAGTAGTGAAGCGGGTTTTCGTATATTTTCGTGGCACTAGTGATTATGGTTTGTGCTACCAGGGAAGACCAGGATTGGAAAGAGTGTTGGACATTCGTGGTTTTGCTTATGCAGACTAGGCTAGAGATTTGGACCAAAGAAGATCTACAAGTGGGTATGTGTTTGGCCTATTTGGAGGTGTAGTCAGTTGGATGAGTAAAAGACAATCTGTAGTGGCTCTTTCAACTACAGAGGCAGAATACATCGCAGCCACTCATGCAAGCAAGGAAGCAGTTTGGTTACAGAGATTGTGTTCAAGTATGGGGTTGGTGCAGCAAGCTATAAGGATAGACTGTGATAGCCAAAGTGAAATTTTATTGGCTAATAACCCTGCTTATCATTCAAAGACAAAGCACATTGATGTTCAATATCAGTTTGTGAGATATATGGTTGAGGCTAAAAGGGTGTTGCTGGTAAAGGTGGACACTTTGAAGAATGTTGTAGATGCATTGAAAAAGTCTATGAGCACTCAAAAGTTCTCTTGGTGTAGAGGAAAAATGGGTGTTGCAAAGCTGGGCTAATGACTCAACTCTCTTGTGGCCCCTTGCGGAAAGAAAACAACAAGTGGGAGAATGTTGGGTATGTGTTATATTCTTTCCACAACTAGTCAGACGCAGGGGGCGATAGCCCCCCTTGTACATTGTGTTGGGCGCAACAGGGGGGGAGGCAGCACCCCAGGAAAAAAAATTTGTGCCTTATTTTCCGGTGGGCGGACCCACCCATGGTTTTGTGCATGGGTTTGCACATGGTTTTGGGGCATGATGGTTTTCAACCCCTGGTATTTTGTAGATCCTGTCAAGGGAACTACGGTTATGTTCTTATCCAGGGTTAATGGATTGGGGTTTATGTATGCTTTGGCATGTATATATATGTGTTGTAACACTAAAAGGAATATAAAGAAAAATCAAGCTGGTCGTCCTGATTTGGGATCCAGGGGAAAATATCTGTGTATATCTGTTTATATTTTATGCTCTCGCTATTGTTTATTTTCTATTTTTAAGATTCATTTGCAGCTAATTTCTGTACAGGGTTAAAACCTACAATAATCACTATACCATGTAGACATTAATTTATTACATTTTTAATTCAACTCATTATACTTCTCATCAAAATCCCAAGCATAAGAAATTGAATCAATAATCTTAAGATAACTTGCCTAACGCTTCTCCAGACCGCCTCTTATAGAGTCATAATTTTCACTGCCTTCATAGGAGAACATTTGCATAGATATACAACTGTGTGCACTACCTTTACCCATTATTTTTTGGAAATAAATTTGTTCTCCAACACACCTTGTGGGACAAGCTAGGGACTTTGCAGCTACGGTGAAGACCTTGTGGGACAAGCTAGGGACTTTGTACCAATGTAAGTCTCTGGTGAATAAATTGTTCCTGCGGAAAAACCTGTATAACCTAAAGATGAAAGATGGAGACTCGGTGATAGAGCATCTGAACGCCTTCAATACTGTGGTAATTCAGCTATCATTTGTTCATATTAAAATCTTAGATGAATATAAGTGCGTCAATTTGTTGTGTTCTCTACCAGATTCATGGGATAGTCTGGTTATTGCAATAGGTAGCAATACAACTACCTTGAATTTTGATGACATTGTCTCAGCCTTGCTGTCGGAGGAAATGATATGGAGAAATATGGAGGGTCAGAATGGAGATGCCTTATCTATATGAGGAAGGTCCCAGAAGAGAAAAAAGAATAAGGTTTTGAGTGGGAGATCTAAATCTCCTGGAAAGTTTGTAAAGGTGTGTTGGAAATGTGGAAAGGAAGGGCACTACAAAAAGGACTGCAGATCTAAAGCTCCTAAGAAAGGAAAGGGCTCTGGTGATGCTCCTTCTGCAGAGGCAAAAACCACCACAGATTAAGTTGGGGATGTATATTTGGCTTCTTCTTCAAATACACATGTAGATCATGAGTCATGGTTGATTGACTCAGGTGCATCCTTTCATTTCACTCCTCATAGGGAGTGGTTCTGCGAGTATGAGAAATATGATGGCAGTGATGTCTTCTTAGGTGATGATAGGAAGGCTAAAATCGTCGGACGTGGAAAATTCAAGCTGAAGCTGCAAGGTGGAAGGATTAGAACACTTCCTGGTATTCTGCACATTTTTGCATTGGCCAGAAATCTGATTTTTGTAAGCAAGATGGATGATGCAAGTGTAAAAATAGTGTTCAAGAAAGATGCCTGTAAGATGGTTTGGGGAGCACTAGTATTAATGCAGGGAGTTCAGATTGGAACTTTGTACAAGCTTCAGGGAAACATTATTATTGATGGGTGCAACAGTTCTGTGGTTCTCGAAAGTGGAGCGGAAAGCCTAACAGTCTTTGGAGAAAATACCATGCTATGGCATCAAAGGCTTGGACATATTGGAGAGAAGGGCCTTCAGATACTACATAGAAATTGTATGGTAGAAGGTATGTCTAATAGCTCTCTGGATTTTGATTTCTGTGAACATTGTGTATATGGGAAGCAGAATTGGGTGACTTTTCCTTCTGGTGCTAAGAGGTCCAACAAGATATTAGAGCTTGTGCACAGTGATGTGTTTGGACCTGTGTCGGTTCCATCACTGGGTAAGTCTATGTACTATGCTTCATTCATAGATGTCTTCTCAAGGTGTTACACAGTAATTTGTCACCGACCCTGCAATCCCCATCTCGCCCATTGGAGGTTTGTTTAAGTGACCAATAAGCAGTGTCATGTCTTGCAAATACCATCATTGCATCCCTTTCCATGAGGACAACATTTCTTCTGTTGATCATTTCCTGAGCAGACCCCTAAAAACACTTGTTTTTTCCTTGGTGTTGGTAGCCTGTTATGTCCTCGCGCCAATGGGGGAAAATTAACACTGAGCCCGCGCCAATTGGTGCTCTATCCCAGTTAAGCACCTGTGCCAATGTGCTTTTGGAAAGCTTTTTAAAAAAAGAGGCGAAGTTTCGATTACAACAACTTCGTGGATGAGTCATCAGGAATGGTTTCGACTGAATAACCATGACCTTCCTCCTTTGGCCTCTTGTTTCCACCTTATGGGGAACCTCCCAAGGGATAAGACCTCCCTTCCATAATTGTAGGGATCCCAACCTCCTCCTCTCCTCTATAAATATAGCCTTCATCCATAGATGAAGGGGCTGAATGGCTGAATGGTAGAGTCTCCAAGTTCCCAAGAGCCATCAGATCCTTATGCTACAAGAGCCTTGATTCATTCCCTTAAGGCCAAATCCAAGCAAGGAGATCATTTTCGAGACATCCGAAGAGAGAGGTTTGTCCCATCCCTGACAGGCTTTTTCGAGACGTGTTCCGCTGGCGACCCTCCGAAGGAGAATTCAGCGTCAGGGCTATGGTTGTATTCTTCTTTGATTGATTAATGATAAGCGACTATTGGTTATGGTTCCACTCCTGTTGTTGATTATGATGATGATTTATGTCTTCTCTGACTGACATATAGTTGCATATACTGGATTTTATGCTTGCATTTGTTTTGTTTCTTGCGTGTGCAGGTGTCCGATCACGGAGATCATGAGGATTGTGACTTGCTGGAGCTATGGAACGAGAGCGCTACTTTCTCTACAAGCGTCAGCGTTGGATTCCAGGTAAGCCTTCATCGCTAGTTGGTTTATTTGCAATTAGGAACCTGCACTATAGCGTGAACGATTGTTGCTAGACCTAGTATGGGCTAGTAGGGATTGCCTCTGTCCGCAAAGGGGATTTACCTCCACAACAAATTGGCGACTCCACTGGGGAGGTATAGCTTGTTTTTGTTTGTTTTATAAGCTACAGACAAAGCCTGAAGTTAGCCAGATAGCCTTTGAAACGCTCTTGCTTTGCAATTGTGAAGTAGATCAAAGCTGCTTCATTCAACCTCCGGTTTAGTTTATGAACTGAACACTTGGAGTATTGTCTTGTCTTTTCGGTTGTTTCTTGACTTTTCTTACTTGATCAGCTCTTTTGGCTGGCTCTTTTCTGAGTGTTTGGCTTTTGGTTCAGCCCCAGAGGATCAGATCTAACCTCTTTTTTTTCGAGTTTTCATCCTTTCATGGTTGGGTTGATTGGCGTGGTTTCCACCCTGACAGTCACGCCAATTGGCGCGGGTTGCCAGTTCATCACTCACGCCATCCCCTGTCTGGCGCGAATTACAGCCAGATAGTCACGCCATCTCCTGTAGGTGCTACGTTTTACCCTTGTTCGGAATTTTCTTTTGGTCAGTACTTTGCTTCTGGGTTTGTTTTAGATTCTGCTTGAAGTGGTGAGTCTGGTCTTGATTGGGAGAAATTATTTGTTTTTTCATTTTCAGGCGTTGGCGCTTGTTGTCAGTTAGCAACCCGCGCCAATTGGGCATTGGCGCTAGTTGTTAGTGAGCAAGTCGCGCCAATTGGCGCTAGTTGTCAATGACAAAGTCAGGCCAATTTCAGGGTGTGTGAAAATTGAGACTTTTTCCCTGAATCCTTCACCAGTGTGTCTTTCCCTTCCGGTCTTTTCTCTATATGAGCATAGATTACATTCATCATTGTTTGAAATGTCTTCTCTCCATGATTTCTTGATCTAAAAGGGAATGAATGCCTTGTTTTGATCTCTTGCTTTGGAAGTCCTCTTTGTGTTTGACCTCATATGTCTTGTTGCCTTTTGAGGGATTTCATGACAAAGTGTTTGAAACAACGATTGCATTCTTAGTGTTTGTTTACATCTCTTTTGTATTCATCCTTCATTAAGAAGATTTTCATTTATTTAGTTTTCGTCTCAAAGTGTTCTTTTTGTTAAAATGCATTAGATCACATTGCATTGAAGAGTATTTTGAGATTTATCATTGAACTTAGATCACATTGTTTAATGATTGAAAGCTAAAAATTGCTTTGAGTGCATTCTCTTTCATTGAAAGCATGCATTAAGTAGATTCTCATTTCATCGAAAAATGCATTGAGTGCATTCTTATTATTTGAAAAGGAAAAGGAAATTGTGCATAGATTACAATTGCATAGTTTTCGGAAAAGAGGATTTTGCATAGATCACATTGCATTGTTTGCATCGTTGAATGTTTGAAATTACTTTTGGATAGTGAAAGTCATCTAGTTTGGAAAAGATTTTGTTTGCAGTGTTGTTTTATGTCACATCATTGTTTGAAGCTCTTCCCTTAACTAGATAGCATTCATCGAATTGAAAATTTTTCTTTTCTCATATAGCTGCATACAGGAGATTGTCATATGACATATGGTAGGGCCTTGAAACTCAAACATAATTGAAGATCAACCATAAAATTTACTCAATTTACCTAAGGAAGCATTGAAACATTAACGAAACATTTAGAGGTCTAGGTTAGAGATGTGTTCCGGCGTCGTTAAACCTAGTAGTTGTCGTTCGCCTCTTGGCTTTAGATAGCACTAGTACGGACTTGTGCTCCCCATACCATCGTGTATATAAAGGGAGACCCCACTAGGTTGATATCCTTTATCCGTAGGAAGCCGAGTCTGCCGCCTTATACCCGTGATACACCGGACACAGCATTCGGGGAGATTTCCTACGCGTACGTTAAGTCCTTGGTTGATTTCTCTTTCATTTTGAAACCAAGGTGTATATTGCAGTTCACAGTTATTTGGTACACCCTTTTCCTAGCATTCTTGAGCAGTCATTTTGATCTTTTCTGACTCTTTAAATTTGAAAGGATCACCAAGCGCTTGTTCTTTCACGCTTGTTTTCAATCTGAAAGTGATAGAGTCACCTTTTGCCTATTTCTTTACTCTTAAAATATGAAACGGTAGAGTTTTGTTTCAATGTTTTAAAAATTAACTGCCCACGAAATATTCCTGGTTAAATTTAGTTTCCTTAGGGTGTTGTTCTGAAGATCGTTTCTGATGGAAACTTTCCCGGAGTTCACCAACCAAGGAATCCCCTCTGATGGGAATCCTGGTCCTTTTCCTCCTTTTGGAAATGTTGGTGCTCCTTATATGGCAATGTTGTCCCTTCCTGGGTTAACTGTTGGGTTGCCTGTTTGGTTGTTTTCAACCTGTGTGGTCCCAAATGTCTCGGCTACTGTTCAACCGTCTCCTCCGCCTGAACAACATCATGTTGATTCCAAGGTGGACCTCTCCCCTTCTTCGTCTATTTCTGTGTCCTCCTCTTCTACTTCACCTGGTGAAAGTATGGATTTAAGTAACCAAGTGGCTAAGAAGAAGAAGAAGAAGACAAAGAAGAAGAAGTTTGATAAGAGAGAGGCTAAAGCTGCAACTACTACTTCTGAAGCATCTCCTCTTGATAAACCTTCCAACCCTCCACGAAAATTCAAGTTCCCTTGCATGTTGTGCACGGGAGACCATCTTCTTCGAGATTGCCCTGGCATTCCCAAGGTGCTTGAAGAATGGTCCAGCGGTCGTCCGATGTTGCCTTTGGCTTTCAGAAGTCGGGTTGGGGGCACATCTTCAACTGGTGTTGGTAAAACTCTTAAGAAGCAGGGTAAGCTCACTAATCCCTGTAAGTTGTGTGAAGGGCACCATGCCATTCACCTTTGTCTGTATATGGATGAAGCCAAAAGATTCTTGGACAACTCTGCTGTTTCTACACCATGCCTCCCGGTTGGTTATAAGCAGCTTTCTTTGATTCCTCCACTAGCTGATCCTACAATTGGTCAAGAGTCATCCTTGGTCAATCCCGCTCCCTCGGAAATTCAAATTCAGGAATCCGTTCCCGACCAACCATTAGTCGTGGGATCGGTTGTGCTGGCCCCTTCTATGGTGCACCAGGTATTTTCCGTCAAGAGTGGACCTCAAATCCCTTAGGTTCTTCTTGTTTCTTCAGATTTTTTGGACTTGGAGAAATATTCTCCTGTCCTTATACCTCAAGAAGCTACTCCTCCACCTCCCATGATGGAGGTCCCGGAGGATACCCCTCCCACCTCCAAGATGGAGGTCGTGGAGGATGCTCCTTCTTCTTCCATAACACCAGAGGAAGACCATCTCGGTTCGATGGTAGCCCCTCCGAGTAGTTTAGTCGCTTCCTTTGATTGGAATCGATTTGCGGGATACCGCCTTCCGTCTTATGTGCCTTTCGAGATAATAGTACAGGCTTTTGGTCTAGTCATACCCAGCACCATTATAGATGAAGGTGCGTCTGTTAGTGTTCTATCCTCAACTACTTGGAAAGATTTCGGTTCACTGCCGCTTGCGCCCGTTACGCAGAATATGTTGGCATTTAACAGAAGAACTAGTCAACCATTAGGGATCCTTCCAAGGTTACCTGTTACTTTGGGAGGTAAAATCGTCCATATGGACATGATGGTTGTTCCAGGCCCTTCGGATTTCAATCTGCTCCTGGGGCGCGATTACACCTATGCCATGGGAGCGCATGTCTCCTCCCTTTTTCATGTGGTCTGTTTTCCACATGAAGGGCGGATCGTGACCATTGATCATCTTTCATTCTTTGGTCCCGATGTGGTAGCTGGCCCGCCATCATCCCTTCCTGGTTTTTATCCACCCGTTGTATCTGCCCCACCGCAGGTCAACTATGTGGCTACCTACCTTGTGCCTGTACTTAGTGATAGTGGCGTTGTGCATCAAGTGCTGGGGGCATTGGGTCCTGACTTCCAGGATGTTTTCCTTCCATCGGGAGTGAAACTCTTGGAAGCCATGACTTCTTGTTCATTATGACAAGACAGTCGGAGCACAGTTTGTTTTCTTGTGTCAAGCTCCTTAAAACATGAAACAAGACAGTCGGAGCATGGTTCCTTTCCTGTGTCAAGCTCCTTAAAAAATGAAACAAGGTCATCGGAGCAGAGTTCATTTTCTTGTGTCAAGCTCCTTAAAAAATGAAACAAGGTCGTCGGAGCAGATTTTCTTGTCTTGTGTCAAGCTCCTTAAAAAATGAAACAAGGTTATCGGAGCAGAGTTCCTTGTCTTGTGCCAAGCTCCTTAAACCATGAAACAAGGTGTCCTGAGGATAGTTCTTTTAATGTGTCAACCTCATTAAAACAATGAAACACTTTCATGTTCAATTCGAGTCTTTGTTTAGATCTAGTAAAATCCCAGTCGAGTCTTTCTTAGATCTCGTAACTTGAACCTTCACTCCCTCCATCTGTTTACTCAGGTGCATGGACTGAAGCTTGGGGGGCATGTACCTCAAATTGAGTCACCATGCTGGGGGCATGCTTACTTTTTTCAAGCATAGTTTGTTTTTGTTTCAATCTTGTGTAAAAATGAAACCGGTTTCAAGCATAGTTTATCTTTGTTTCAAGCTTGTGTAAAAATGAAACCAAATTCAAGCATAGTTTATCTTGATTTCAAGCTTGTGTAAAAATGAAACCTTTCCCATTTTACCTCTTGTGATTGCCATTTTTATCAGCCTGTTTTTGCCAGATGAGCCTTGGTTTTCTCACGCCATCGTCACTATCTTCTTGGTCGATCATATGCCTTCACTTGGTTGTTTTACCCGTTCCTGAGGAACTGCTGCGATGAGTGGTCTTGTTAGCCAGCCTCTTAACCTTTACTTGTTTTGAGCAGTTCCACCATTACCGGAACTAGTAGCTACCCGTTATACCACTCGTTCCTCCAGGAGGTGTCAACTTTCAGCTCTTTTCTGACTCTCTAAAAATGAAAAGATTGCCGAGTCACTTGTCATTTTGATCTCATTAAAGTGGACACGAAATGACATCTACCCAGTATAAATTTACCCCTTTTTCGGGCTGGGATAGATTATTTACGAAAAAGGAATACCCTACCCTATTGCAACTAGGAGGTTTTCTCAGACAAATTTTTCTACCTTTTCGGGTATGAGAAACTATTTACGAAAAGGGACCGTTGGAGTTTAATTTTATGTTGTCTTTTCAAACTCTCTAAACATGAAAAGACGTCGAGTTCTCCCTTTTTCAGACTCGTTAAACCCTGATGACACTGGATTCAGTCGTAATGACGGTATCCGAGTTCCTCCTTCCTAGGGCTCGTTAAATGTACTATGATGGACTTATATAGCAAGCATATGGTATCCTCTTCAAGCTTGTGTAAAAATAAAGAGGTACTCGCCAGAAATGGTGGGGAAAATGGAACCAACATCATTGTTGTGTCGGCAGTATGTCGCTCTTGAACATGGCACTTGTCTGCGTTCGTGTCAGGTTGGGGACATCTCATCTCGTTTTTTCACTTGCCTCCGTGGGTTTGGGTGATCCCTTTTGACCTCTCATCTGCTCTTTGCCTTGTCATCATGACCCTTGATATTTTGATGTCAAATACTGCCAAATCCACTGTCGTGCCGCCAATATGTTCAAGAGAAGTTGACCTCTATAGATTTCAAACTTCCTTTGGTTCTCATCTAATCTTGATTCACAAAGACATTATGTTCCTCTGTCTCATGTCGATGATGTGGGAAACACTATGGCCCACCTTCGATCAAGGTCACTTCCTGTCGACTTCAGCTCATTATCTAGGAAGCTGATCTAGAGACTCCCTTCCAGTACCTTGGAGCCTGCATGCCTCAATGGTAGGTTCTTCGCGTTCGACGTGAGGTTTTCATCATTGGCCTCCGATCGAGTGATTCTACGGGTGTTCGATGCCAGCTCATTGATTCACACGCCGTGGATTGTACCTATAGTACCTTGAGGACCATTGTCATTATTGGTGGTACCTCTCGCGTCTATTAACAGCTTTCATCATTGGCTGGTAATCAGGCGATGTTCTTGCATGTTCGACTCCAGCTCACATATTCGCATGCTTGAACTTGTACTTTTTTCGGGTCGAGATGGAGCGCAAGACCCTGGATTCCTATTTGTCATAATTCGGGATGCAATTTTGTGGATTATCATGATTAGTTACATGACTCATTGATTGGATGGCTGCGACCATACCTGAGTCTATTTATCGATCCTCACTGGATGGCTGCGTCCATACCTCGGATCTGGATTATTGTATACTCTATTATGGATGGCTGCGCCCATAGCACATATATCATGTATATTGAGATATCAGTTGTACTTCTCTACGCAGGTTTTTCGATGGCGGTGTTTTCAGTTGGACATGTTCTCGTAAAGCATTTCACCCCTCTCTCTCTTTCGGGCCTCATGCTTTAGGGGGCATCTATTACACAGTAATTTGTCACCATCCCTGAAATCCCCATCTCACCCATTGGAGGGTCTTTTCTATGACCAATAAGCAGTGTCATGCCTTGCAAATACCATCATTTCATCCCTTTCCATGAGGACAACATTTCTTCTGTTGATCATTTCCTGAGCAGACCGCTAAAAACACCTATTTTTTCCTTGGCACTGGTAGCCCCTTATGTCCTCGCGCCAATGGGGGAAAATTAACACTGAGCCGACGCTAATTGGCACTCTGTCCCAGTTAAGCACTCGCGCCAATCTTCTTTTGGAAAGTTTTTTTAAAAAAGAGGCGAAGTTTCGATTACAAAAACTTCATGGATGAGTCATCAGGAGTGGTTTCGACTGAATAACCATGGCCTTCCTCCTTTGGCCTCTTGTTTCCACCTTATGGGAAACCGCCCAAGGGATAAGGCCTCCCTTCCACTATTGTAGGGATCCCAACCTCCTCCTCTCCTCTATAAATATAGCCTTCATCCATTGATGAAGGGGCTAAATGGCTGAATGGTAGAGTCTCCAAGTTCCCAAGATCCATCAGATCCTTATGATGCAAGAGCCTTGATTCATTCCCTTAAGGCCAAATCCAAGCAAGGAGATCATTGTCGAGACATCCGAAGAGAGAGGTTTTTCCCATCCCCGACAGGATTTTTCGAGACGTGTTCCACTGGCGACCCTCCGAAGGAGAATTCAGCGTCAGGGCTATGGTTGTATTCTTCTTTGATTGATTAATGATAAGCGACTATTGGTTATGGTTCCACTCCTGTTGTTGATTATGATGATGAATTATGTCTTCTCTGACTGATATATAGTTGCATATACTGGATTTTACGCTTGCATTTGTTTTGTTTCTTGTGTGTGCAGGTGTCCGATCACGGAGATCGTGAGGATTGTGACCTGCCAGAGCTAAGGAACAAGAGCGCTACTTTCTCTACAAGCGTCAGCGTTGGATTCCAGGTAAGCCTTCATCGCTAGTTGGTTTATTTGCAATTAGGAACCTGCACTATAGTGTGAACGATTGCTGCTAGACCTGGTCTGGGCTAGTAGGGATCGCCTCTGTCCGCAGAGGGGATTTACCTCCACAACACAAGGAATACATGGATATATTTCTTGAGGAATAAATTTGAAGTCTTTGACAGATTTAATGAATTTAAGGCTCTGGTGGAAAACCAGACAGAGAAGAAGATAAAGGTGCTGAGGACAGATAATGGTGGGGAGTTTTGCAAGAAGGAATTTGAAGAGTTCTGTAAGAAGTGTGGTATATCACGGCAGAAGACTACTCCATACACACCTCAGCAAAACGGAGATGAAGAAAGAATGAACAGAATGCTTGTGGAAAATGCAAGAAGCATGCTCAGTGGTACCGGGTTAGGACAAGAATTTTGGGCAGAGACAGTGGAGACTGCATGTTACTTAGTTAACAGATCACCTTCATCAACATTGGAGGATAAGACTCCACATGAGGTATGGATTGGTATGAAACCCTCTCTTTCACATCTGAGGGTATTTGGATGTGATGCATATGTACATGTTCCAAAGGAGAAAAGGAGAAAGTTAGATAATAAATATGAAAGGTGCATATTTATTGGGTATAAGGATGGTTTAAAGGGTTACAAGCTTTGGAACCCAGAAATAAGGAAGGTTGTGTACAGCCAAGATGTGGTGTTTAGAGAGGTGAAAGATGTTGTTAAACATGAAATCCTACCAAAGGAACCGGAGAAGATAGAGTTTGAGCTAAAGGAGGATGAATCAGGCTCTACAACAGAAGAAGACTCAGAAGAGGAAGAGCCACAAACACCAGCTATGAGAAGATCAGAAAAAGGTTATTCCCAGGTGCCGGGAATTGATTTTGGTGATATTTTTTCTCCTGTTGCCAAAGTTACTTCTATTAGATTACTTTTATCTGTTACTGTTGCATTTGATTTTGAGGTAGAACAGATGGATGTGAAGAAAACATTTCTTCATGGGGATCTGGAAGAGGAGATCTACATGAAACAACCTGAAGGCTTTATGGTGAAGGGGAAGAAAGAGCTGGTATGCAAGTTAAATAAGTCTCTGTATGGGTTAAAACAGTCACCAAGGATGTGGTATCCAAAATTTGATACCTATATACGGGGACTTGGCTTCACCAGAAGAAAGGAGGATCTATGTGTTTATTTTAAATTAATTGGTGACCGTGATATTTATTTGGTCTTGTATGTGGATGATATGTTGTTGATTGGAAATGAAAGAGAAATTATCCAAGATTTGAAGACCCAGTTGTTCTCCAAATTCGATATGAAGGATCTTAGTGCTGCAAACTATATTTTCGGCATGGAAATTAAGAGAGGTCGGACAAAGGGGAAGCTCTGGTTAAACCAGAGGAAGTATATCGAGACTATATTACAGAGGTTCAATATGCAGGATAGTAAACCGGTGAATGTTCTGATTCCTATAGGTACAAAGTTGTCTGCTGAACAGTGTCCCAAGACACAAGAAGAAGAGGAGGATATGTCCCGTGTTCCATATGCAAGTGCAGTGGGTAGCCTGATGTATGCAATGGTCTGTACTAGACCAGAAATTTCACATGCAATGGGAGTATTGAGTAGGTTTATGTCAAACCCAGGGAAGGATCATTGGACAACAGTAAAGCAGGTTTTCAGATATTTGTGTGGCACTAGTGATTATGGCTTGTGCTACAAGGGAAGACTAGGATTGGAAAGAGTGTTGGACATTCATGTTTTTGTTGGTGTAGACTGGGCTGGAGATCTGGACCAAAGAAGATCTAAAATTGGGTATGTGTTTAGCCTATTTGGAGGTGTAGTCAATTGGATGAGTAAAAGACAGTCTGTAGTGGCTCTTTCAATTACAGAGGCAGAATACATGGCAGCCACTCATGCAAGCAAGGAATCAGTTTGGTTGCAGAGATTGTGTTCAAGTATGGGGTTGGTGCAGCAAGCTATAAGGATAGACTGTGATAGCCAAAGTGCAATTTTCTTGGATAAGAACCCTGCTTATCATTCAAAGACAAATCACATTGATGTTAAATATCAATTTTTGAGATATATGGTTGAAGCCAAAAGGGTGTTTTTGGTAAAGGTGGACACTTTGAAGAATGTTGTAGATGCATTGACAAAGTCTGTGAGCATTTAGAAGTTCTCTTGGTGTATAGAAACAATGGGTGTTGCAAAGCTGGGCTAATGACTTAGCAATCCTGTGGCCCCCTGCGGAAAGAAAACAACAAGTGGGAGAATTTTGGGTTTGTGTTATATTCTTTCCACGACTAATCACACGTGGGGGGCTAATAGATGGGGCGGTAGCCCCCCCTGTTGGGGTCTGGGGCAGCGCCCCGGAAAATTTTTTTAGTCCTTATTTTCCGATGGGCAGACCCGCTTATGGTTTTGTGCATGGGTTTGCGCATGGTTTTGGGGCATGATGGTTATCGGCCCGTGGTATTTTTTAGATCCGGTCAAGGGAACTATGGTTATGTTCTAATCGACGGTTAATGCATTGGGATTTATGTATACTTCGGCATGTATATATATGTGTTGTAACACTAAAAGGAATATAATGAAAAATCAAGCTGGTCGTCTCGATTTAGGATCCAGGGGATGTAGAAATTATATAACTAATATGTTATATGTCTAAGATTCTCCTGATCACACACTATTTTAACTTCATGCACAATACAGAATCTATTCCATCATTGATCATCACATGCAGAAATTAAATCAATTGTAATGCACACATGAAACCATAAAAATTCACACACATTAACACAGTTGTTTTATGGGAAAGCCTGAAGCTAAAAACCCCAACTATCTGTATATAATATATGTCATAGAGATAATGTAACAATCCTCATACAAATCTTATCACAAGCTCTCAGTACAATCCAATCGCTACACACTAATCAGGCCCGATTTTGCAAATCCATGCACCGATCTCTGCCACCTGCTAGCCTGCCTCTACTGTGCAATCCCTACTGAAGAATGGATCTGAATGAACTCGAATCCCCCTGGCTTGCACTGCGCAATCCTCATTGGCATCTCCATCAATGTGTGGTGCAAAATCATGCAAGACTATAGTCACAACTGATAGTCTATCTTGCCCTTTCACCTATCTCTCCATTGGTCTCCACTAAACTGTCCATGCACTATAGTTAACTGACGTATTCTTCAGTTGATTAATGAGTTAATATTTATTGAATTAATTAATAATTAATTCACACCACTCTCGCTAGTGTATCAATTAGTTAGACTAGATACAACTAGCTCAACTATGTCTAACTGAGTTAAACTGAACACAACTCCACCAACTACTTCTACAACTCCACCAAACTCTATCACATGAGTTATAACTAAATTCCTCCATGAAATAGCTCTAGTTAACCCTCAGGAATAGCGTAATTCCTTCTGTCAGCTCCTGTGCCACATCTGTGCACTTAACTGAAGTGCTCCAAGAGAATAAGATAATGTTTATAGTCCAAATATTATTAAGAGCTAATGATATTCGACATATCTATTTTTAGACTGGCAATCTAAAAATAGATTCCGCCCAATATGTCTAAAAATAGAAGTCCATCTATTTTTCCAACTTGACCAACCATCCACAAATAGCATCCTGCAACTCATAGAATATGATCGACATGTCTAAAAATAGACTTGCGCCAAAATAGCCTGCGGGCCCACTTAGTGAAGGCGACTCTTTTCACTAAGCTCATCATCTTGTTGAATCTCAACACTCCCTCTCAACAAGATAGGGATTATCTACCACCCCGATCTTGCCTCTCGTGGTATTCCCTAATTTTCTCCAGGTTCTCCCCGGTGAGCACCTTGCCTTCGTCAAGATATCGCATCCTGACATCCTAATCCTTCATAGGAATGTAACAAAGTAAGAAAGTAACATGATCTTCCACTGCACACAATCTCTGATATAATGGTACCAGATGTCAATGTGTTTAGATCTATCATGAAATACTGGATTAACCGAGAGTTTGATGCAACTCTGATTATCACAATATATCACAGTAGGATCTAAGTATGAACCGAACAACCCGACCAGGATCTTCCTCATCCATATAGCCTCACATGTAGCCAAAGTTGTTGCCATATACTCGGCCTCCGTGGAAATGAGTGCCACGGTTCTTTGTAACGTGTTGTACCAAGAAACTGTTGTAGAAACGATACTAAAAATCCCTCCAAATGTGCTCTTTCTGTCCATTGGGCTCCCTGCCTAATCTGCATCTGTGAAGCCATGCAGCTTCACCTCATTCCACTGTCTGTACCACAATCCATATCCCGATGTGCCTCTGATATATCTCAATACATGCTTCCCTGCCTTCCAAAAGATCTTGGTAGGCTTAACCATAGCTTGTGAAAGCTGGTTAACAGCGTAGCATATGCCAGGTCATGTATTGACTAGTTACATGAGCGACCACACCAATTGTCGATAAATAGTGGCATCCACTACCTCTGCCGATGTAGCATCCTCTTTCCTCCAACCACCAGGAAGAGGAGTGTCGATAGGCTTTTAGCCTTGCATGTTGAACTTCTCCAGTATCTGTCAGGCATACTTGCCTTGAGACACAAACAATCCATCATGACGCTGCCAAATTTCCAATCCCAAGAAATAATGAAGGAGGCCCAAGTCCTTCATCTCAAACTCCTTTGCAAGATCAACCTTGCATGAGTGTATCAATAGTTCATCACCTATCAGAATAAAATCAACTACATAAATTACAATGATCAGCAACTTACCCTCCACCACAATCTGGTATAGGTTTGGATCCGCCTCACTCTTGGAGAATCCAAGTCTGGTGAAATAATTGTCTATCCGTGTGTACCAAGCACAAGGTGCTTGTTTCAACCCATACAACACTCTTTTGAGTCTGCACACATGCGACTCGCTGCTGAAGATCTCGAGACCTTTGGGCTGCTCTATGTACACCTCCTCCTCAATGAATCCATTGAGGAACGTAGTCTTCACATCCATCTGATGAATGTGCCACCCCATCTGCGCTGAGAGAGCAAGGATAGTCCGTATCGAAGAATACCTTGCAACAGGTGCAAAGGTTTCCTCATAGTCAATCCCCTCAATCTGTGAGAAGCCCCGAGCAACAAATCTTGCCTTGTACTTCTCTATGCTCCCATCAGTAGCTTGATTCACTTTGTAGATTCATCTCGAACCTACCACTGATTTCCATTACGGCCTTGGGACAATCTCCCATGCACTATTTTTGACAATTGAATCATACTCTTCCACCATGACATCTACCCATGCAGGGTCCTCCACAGCTTTCTGGAAAGAAAATGGTTTTGTCACGATACACTTTCTCATAAAAGCCATGTATCCATTATATCATTCAAGTGACTATCTCTATCTGCGTTGTGATGTAGGTGCTCCTACATTCTGTGCCACATCTTGATTCAGTCGCTCAGCTTTTGTAGTGTGCTTCTACCCTCTGATGGTTGGCGTTGCATGAGTGGTTTCTTCCACTCCATGAACCTCCTTTTATGGCTGATCCACATCCTGAGGCTCATCCTTAGAAACTAATAGCTACTCATCTGCATGCAATTGTGGCTCCCTCTCAAGCAAACACTCCATGGCTTTCTCCTCATGAAATTTGATATCCCATCACACAATAGTCTTTCAACTGTCTAGAAAATACACATGATAGTTGTGGAGTGTTTCTGTGTACCCAAAAACTATCCCAACCTCTGCGGTTGGCTCCAGCTTCTTCCTGGCATCCTTCATCACATGAATGTAAACAGGTGAGCCAAAAATCTTCAAATGAGAAATATCAGGCCTCTTACCAGAAAATGCCTCCTCGGGTGTACTCATGCCAATTATCCTATGAGGACAATGGTTTTGCACATAAACCGTAGTGTTGCAAGCTTCAGCCCACAAGTGTATGGGAAGGCCTTGATCATGCAACATCACCTGTGCAAAACCCACGATCGTTCTGTTCTTTCGCTCTGCGACCCCATTCTGCTGTGGGTTATGAGGCGCTATGAGCTCTCTTCGAATTCCTTCTGCGCTGCAAAAGTCCTTGAATTCGTCAAAGATGAATTCACCACCATTATCGCTCCTAAGAGCCTTCACCTGCTTCCCCAACTCTTTCTCAACCAGTGCCTTAAACTCACAGAACTTTGAGAATGTCTCGCTCCTCTTTCGCATGAAAAAGATCCAACACTTCCGAGAAAAGTCATCAACAAATATCACATAATACCTATGTTTTTTTGTCGAAGCTACTAAGAAAGGTCCACACACATCTGTGTGAATTCTCTCAAGGATTTTCGTGGCGTGACTATCCTTCTTGTGAAAGGTGGCTTTCACAAATTTTCCCAAAGTACATCCCTTGCACTGATCTGACTGCGTAATTGTACCTTTGGGAAGCTCGGTAGAAATCTGCTGCAAAATTTTCAAAGCACCATGGTGAATATGGCCCAATCTCCTGTGCCACAACTCGCCCTCATCCCGACTCACCACTCCTTCTGCTTTGCCTACCATTGTTGCGCAACCATCTACCTGAAATTGATAAAGGTTCTTAACTCGAACCCCTATCCTTTGGGTTTCACCAGTTTCCTTGCTACACAGGAAAGCCTTTCCCTCGCTAAAAACACATCATATCCCTTGTCTTCCCGCATCTCCATAGAGATCAGATTTTTCTTCAATCTTGGAACATGCATGACATCCTTCAATATGAAGGGTTTACCAGACTCCCTCTCAAAGGAAATGGTCTCGATACCGGTCACACTGTATCTACCATCATCACCCATCTCAATGTGCACTCGAAGATCTTTCTCATCCAGATCAGTAAACAAATATTTGTCTCCTGTCATATGGAAAGACGCACGGCTGTCAAGAAACCACACTAATCCCATAACACTTGAGACCAAGCATGAGATCAGTGAAAAATCCATCTCAAACTGCGAGGCTGAGGCCTCTCCAGCTGCAGATCCAGCAGCCTGCTTATTTTTCTTCTTCTGTGGACAATTTCTGGCGTAATGTCTGTGTTGGTGACAGTGAAAGCACTTCACCTTGGACATGTCCTGCTTCTTCCATTTTGCACTGGATTGAGAAGCATTTTTATTTCCCTTCCCCTTATTTGCTTTGGTATCCAAAGCTCAATTTTCTTCATCTTCATTCTTTGATGAATATCCATCCCTAGTACTCTGCCTTATCTCCTCCTGCACAAGATCTGACCAAAGTCGCTCCCATCCTGGCAGTTTCTCTCGACCATTGACAGAGTCCTCATAGGAATGCCAACTCTTCAGAAGCCCAAGGAGAGCCAAGCTCACCAAGTCCTCTTCATCTACAGTAACCCCCCCACTTCCCAGCTCATCCCTGCACTGGACAAACTTCGTGAGGTACTTGGGTATACTGTCGCCTTTATCCATTTTTATTTTTCTGAGTTTATCTTTGAGTGCCAACTTCCTCTGGCCGCTCTTGCTTTGGAATAATTCTGTTAACGCTTTCCACATCAAGAATGGAGAAGATTTACCATGAATTCTGGACACTATGTGATCCTTCACACCTTCCAACAGAATTCTTCGACACTTTGATTTCTTCTTTTGCCACGCATCAAGCACGGCTGCATCGCTAGAAGCAGGTTTTGGAATTTCTGCATCTATGAACTCCTTCAACACATTATCCTCCATCACCGCCTCCATCCTCTCCTTCCATGCAATATAATTCGATCTTCCCTCAAGGGCATAATCCAATTGCAATCCTTTGAAATAAATTTCAATGGAATCTGAACTTCGACACCAAGAAAACTCTGCTGCAAATTCAAATTCCACCAGCTCAAAACTCAACTGTTTCAATAATTGCAATTGCTCCAATGATCAATGCTCTGATACCATGTAGAAATTAGATAACTAATATGTTATATGTCCAATATTCTCCTGATCACACACTATTTTAACTTCATGCACAATAGAGAATCTATTCCACCATTGATCATCACATGCGGAAATTAAATCAATTGCAATGCACACATGAAACCATAAAAATTCACACACATTAACATAGTTGTTTTACGAGAAAGGTTGAAGCTAAAAACCCCAAATATCTGTATATAATATATGTCATAGAGATCATGTAACAATCCTCATACAAAGCTTATCACAAGCTCTTAGTACAATCCAATCGCTACACACTAATCAAGCTCGATCTTGCAAATCCATGCACCGATATCTGCCACCTGCTAGCCTGCCTTTACTGCGCAATCCCTACTGAATAATGGCTCTGAATGAACTTGAATCCCCCTAGCTTGCACTACGCAATCCTCATTGGCATCTCCATCAACGTGTGGTGCAAACTCATGCAACATTATAGTCACAACTGATAGTCTATCTTGCCCTTTCACCTATCTCTCCACTGGTCTCCACTAAATTGTCCATGCATTGTAGTTAACTGATGTATTCTTCAGTTGATTAATGAGTTAATATTTAGTGAATTAATTAATAATTAATTCACACCACTCTCACTAGTGTATCAATCAGTTAGACTAGATACAACTAGCTCAACTGTGTCTAACTGAGTTAAACTAAACACAACTCCACCAACTACTTCTACAACTCCACCAAACTCTGTCACATGAGTTATAACTGAATTCCTCCATGAAATAGCTCTATTTAACCCTCAGGAATAGCGTAATTCCTTCTATCATCCCTTGTGCCACAACTGTGCACTTAACTGAAGTGCTCCAATAGAATAAGATAATGTTTATAGTCCAAATATTATTAAGAGCTAATAATATTTGACATATCTATTTTTAGACTAGCAATCTAAAAATCGATTCTGCCCAATATGTCTAAAAATATAAGTCCATCTATTTTTCCAACTTGACCAACCATCCACAAATAGCATCCTGCAACTCATAGAATATGATCGACATGTCTAAAAATAGACTTGCGCCAAAAATAACCTGCAGGCGCACTTAGTGAAGGCGACTCTTTTCACTAAGCTCATCATCTTGTTGTATTCTCAACACTCCCTCTCAACAAGATAGGGTTTATCTGCCACCCCGATCCTACCTCTGTGGTATTCAAATTTGCTCCTAGTGAGCACCTTCACAAGATATCGCATTCGATCCTCCTAGGAATGTAAGAAAGTAACATGATCTTCCATTGCACACAATCTATGATATGATGGTACTCGGATGTCAATGTTTTAGATCTATCATGAAATACCGGGATTAATCGAGAGTTTGATGTAACTCGATTATAACAATATATCACAAAGAGATCTAAGTGAACCGAACAACCCGACCAGATCTTCCTCATCCATATAGCCTCGCATGCGCCCAAACTTGCCGCTATATACTCGCTCCGCGGAAATGTGAGTTCTCTGATCTCTCGTTTCCGCCGTACTCAAGAAACTGCTGTAGACCCGATACTGAAAATCTCTCTAGATGTGCTCTTTCTGTCCGTTGGGCTCCCTGCCCAATCTGCATCCGTGAAGCCATGCAACTTCACCTCATTCGGCTATATGTACCACAATCCATATCCCGATGTGCCTCTGAGATATCTCAATACATGCTTCCCCGCCTTCCAAAAGAGCTTGGTAGGTTTAACCATAGCTTGTGAAAGTTGGTTAACAATGTAGCATATGTCAGGTCATGTATTGACTAGACACATGAGCGACCCCACCAACTATCGATAAACAATGGCATCCACTACCTCTGCCGATGTAGCATCATCTTTCCTCCAACCACCAAGAAAAGGAGTGTCGATAGGCTTGCAGCCTTGCATGTTGAACTTCTCCAGTATCTCCCAGGCATACTTGCCTTGAGACACAAACAATCCATCATGATGCTACCAAATTTCCAATCCCAGGAAATAATGAAGGAGGCCCAAGTCCTTCATCTCAAACTTCTTTGCAAGATTAGCCTTGCATGAGTGTATCAACAGTTCATCAACTGTCAGAATCAAATCATCTACACAAAGTACAATGATTAGCAACTTACCCTCCACCACAATTTGGTATAGGTTCAGATCCGCCTCACTCTTGGAGAATCCAAGTCCAGTGAAATAACTGTCTATCTGTGTGTACCAAGCACGAGATGCTTGTTTCAACCCATACAGTGCTCTTTTGAGCCTGCACACATGCGACTCACTACTGAAGATATCGAAACCTTCAGGCTACTATATGTACACCTCCTCCTCAATGACTCTGTTGAGGAATGTAGTCTTCACATCCATCTGATAAATGTGCCACCCTATCTGTGCTAAGAGAGCAAGGATAGTCCGTATCGAAGAATACCTTGTGACAGGTGCAAAGGTTTCCTCATAGTCGATCCCCTCAATATGTGAGAAGCCCCAGGAAACAAATCTTTCCTTGTACTTCTCGATGCTCCCGTCAGTAGCTTGCTTCACTTTGTAGATCCATCTCGAACCAACCACTGATTTCCCTTCCGGCCTTGGGACAATCTCCCATGCACTGTTTCTAACAATTGAATCATACTCTTCCACCATGGCATCTACCCATGCAAGGTCCTCCATAGCTTCCTGGAAAGAAGATGGTTTTGTCATGATACACTTGCTCATCAGAGCCATGTATCTAGTATATCGGTTAGGTGACTGTCTCTGTCTACACTGTGATGTAGGTGCTCCTACATTCTGTGCTGCATCTTGATTCAGTCGCTCAGCTTCTATAGTGCGCTTCCGGCCTCTAATGGTTGACGCTGCATGAGTGGTTTCTTCCACTCCATGAACTTCATTTTGTGGCTGATCCACATCCTGAGGCTCATCCTTAGGAACTAATAGCTCCTCATCTGCATGCAAGTGTGGCTCCCTCTCAAGCGAACAATTCATGGCTTTCTCCTCATGAAATTTGATATCCCGTCGCACAACAGTCTTCCGACTGTCTGGAAAATACACACGATAGTTGTGGGGTGTTTCTGTGTACCCCACAAATATCCCAACCTCTGCGGTCAGCGCCAGCTTCTTCCTAGCATCCTTTGTCACATGAATGTAAACAAGTGAGCCAAAAATCTTCAAATGAGAAATATCAGGCCTCTTACCAGAAAACACCTCCTTAGGTGTACTCATGCCAAGTATCCTATGAGGACAATGGTTTTGTACATAAACTGCAGTGTTGCAAGCTTCAACCCACAAGTGTATGGGAAGGGCCTGATCATGCAACATCGCCCGTGCAACACCCATGATCGTTTTGTTCTTTCGCTCTGCGACCCCATTCTGCTGTGGGTTATGAGGCGGTATGAGCTCTCTTCGAATTCCTTTTGCGCTACAAAAGTCCTTGAATTCGCTAGAGATGAATTCACCACCATTATCACTCCTAAGAGCCTTCACCTGCTTCCCCGAATCTTTCTCAACCAGTGCCTTAAACTCACAGAACTTTGAGAATGTCTCGCTCTTCTTCTGCATGAAGAAGATCTAGCACTTCCGAGAAAAGTCATCAAAAAATATCACATAATACCTGTGCTTTGCTGTTGAAGCTACTGAGAAAGTTCCACACATGTCTGTGTGAATTCTCTCAAGGATCGTCATGGCGCAACTATCCTTCTCGTGAAAGGTGGCTTTCACAAATTTTCCCAAATTACATCCCTTGCATTGATCTGACTATGCAAGTGTACCTTTGGGAAGCCCGGTAGAAATCTGCTGCAAAATTTTCAAAGCACCATTGTGAAGATGGCCCAATATCCTGTGCCACAACTCGCCCTCATCCTGGCTCACCACTCCTTCTACTTTTCCTGCCATTGTTGCGCAACCATCTACCTGCAATTGATAAAGGTTCTTAACTCGAACCCCTGTCCTCTGGGTTTCACCAGTTTCCTTGCTGCGCATGAAAGCCTTTCCCTTGCTAAAGACAACATCATATCCCTTGTCTTCCAACATCACCACAGAGATCAAATTCTTCTTCAATCCTGGAACATGCATGACATCCTTCAATATGAAGGGTTTACCAGACTCCCTCTCAAAGGAAATGGTCCCGATACCAGTCGCACTGTATCTACCATCATCGCCCATCTCGATGTGCACTCCAATATCTTTCTCATCCAGATCAGTAAAAAAATCTTTGTCTCTGGTCATATGGAAAGACGCACCACTTTCAAGAAACCACACTGATCCCATCACACTTGAGACCAAGCATGCGTTCAGTGAAAAATTCAGCTCAAACTACGAGGATAAGGCCTCTCCAGCTGAGATCCAGCAGCCTACTTATTTTTCTTCTTCTGTGGACAATTTTTGGCATACTATCCATGTTGGTGACAGTGAAAGTACTTCACCTTGGACATGTCCTTCTTCTTGCCTTTCGCACCGGATTGAGAAGTATTTTTCTTTCCCTTCCCCTTCCTTGCTTTGGCAGCCAAAGCGCAATTTTCTTCATCTTCATTCTTTGATGAAGATCCATCCCTGGTACTCTGCCTTATCTCCTCCTGCACAAGATCCATCCAAAGTCGCTCCCATCCCAGCAGTTTCTCCTGACCATTGACAGAGTCCTCATAGGAATGCCAACTCTTCGGAAGCCCAAGGAGAGCCAAGCTCACCAAGTCCTCTTCATCCACAGTAACCCCCACACTTCCCAGCTCATCCCTGCACTGGAAAAACTTCGTGAGGTATTTGGGTATACTCTCTCCTCTCTCCATTTTTATTTTCCTGAGTTATCTTTGAGCGCCAACTTCCTCTAGTCGCTCTTTCTTTGGAATAAGTCTGTCAATGCTTTCCACATCAAGAATGGAGAAGATTTACCATGAAGGCTGGACACTATGTGATCCTTCACACCTTCCAATAGAATTCTTCAACACTTTTTTGTCTTCTTTTGCCATGCATCAAGCGCGGCTGCATCGCTAGAAGCAGGTTTTGTAATTTATGCATCTATGAACTCCTTCAACCCATTATTCTCCAGCACCACCTCCATCATGTCCTTCCATGCAATTTAATTTGAGCTGCCCTCGAGGGAATACTCCAATCACAATCCGTTGAAAGACATTTCAATGGAATCTCAACTTCGACACCAAGAAAAATCTGCTACAAATTCGAATTCCACCAGCTCAAAACTCAACTGTTTCAATAATTGCAATTTCTCCAATGATCAATGCTCTGATACCATGTAGAAATTATATAAAAAATATGTTATATGTCCAAGATTCTCCTAATCACACACTATTTTACCTTCATGCACAATACATAATCTATTCCACCATTGATCATCACATGCGGAAATTAAATCAATTGCAATGCACACATGAAACCATAAAAATTCACACAAATTAACACAGTTGTTTTACGGGAAAGCCTGAAGCTAAAAACCCTAACTATATGTATATAATATATTTCATAGAGATCATGTAACAATCCTCATAAAAAGCTTATCACAAGCTCTCAGTACAATCCAATCGCTACACACTAATCAGGCCCGATCTTGTAAATCCATGCACCGATCTCTGCCACCTGCTAGCCTGCCTCTACTGTGCAATCCCTACTGAAGAATGGATCTGAATGAACTCGAATCCCCCTGGATTGCACTACGCAATCCTCATTGGCATCTCCATCAATGTGTGGTGCAAACTCATGCAACACTATAGTCACAACTGATAGTCTATCTTGCCCTTTCACCTATCTCTCCACTGGTCTCCACTGAACTGTCCATGCACTGTAGTTAACTGACGTATTCTTCAGTTGATTAATGAGTTAATATTTAGTGAATTAATTAATAATTAATTCACACCACTCTCACTAGTGTATCAATCAGCTAGACTAGATACAACTAGCTCAACTATGTCTAACTGAGTTAAACTGAACACAACTCCACCAACTACTTCTACAACTCCACCAAACTCTATCACATGAGTTATAACTAAACCCTCCATGAATAGCCTTCATTTAACCCTGTGAATAGCGTAATTCCTTCGCGCTCCCTTTTGTATACATCTCTGTGTCTTAATCATGCTCCAAGAGAATAAGATAATGTTTAGAGTCCAAATATTATTAAGAGCTAATAATATTTGACATATCTATTTTTAGACTGGCAATCTAAAAATAGATTCCGCCAATATGTATAAAAATATAAGTCCATCTATTTTTCCAACTTGACCAACCATCCACAAATAGCATCCTGCAACTCATAGAATATGATCGACATGTCTAAAAATAGACATAGTCTAAAAATAGACTTGCGCCAAAAATAGCTTGCGGGCCCACTTAGTGAAGACAACTCTTTTCACTAAGCTCATCATCTTGTTGCATTCTCAACATGGGAAAATCTCTGTGTTTATCTGTTTTATGTTTTATTCTCTCGCTACTATTTATTTTCTATCTTTAAGATTCGTTTGTAGATAATCCCTTTACAAGGTTAAAACCTACAGTTAACAGATCACCTTCATCAGCATTGGAGGATAAGACTCCACATGGGGTATGGATTAGTAAGAAACCCTCTCTTTCACATTTGAGGGTATTTGGATGTGATGCATATGTACATGTTCCAAAGGAGAAAAGGACCAAGTTGGATAATAAATCTGAAAGGCGCATCTTTATTGGGTATAAGGATGGTTTAAAGGGTTACAAGCTTTGGAACCCGGAAACAAGGAAGGTTGTGTACAACCAAGATGTGGTGTTTAGAGAGGTGAAAGATGTTGTTAAACATGAATTCCTACAAAAGGAACCTGAAAAGATAGAGTTTTAGCTAAAGGAGGATGAATCAAACTCTACAACAAAAGAAGACTCATAAGAGGAAGAGCCACAAACTCCAGCTGTGAGAAGATCAGTTCGGGAAAGAAGACAACCAAAAAGGTATAGTCCATCTTCTTTCTGTTCAAATTTTTCTTTAACTATAATTAATGATGATCCCAGAACCGTCAGGGAGGTAGTAGATTCAAAGGATGCAAAACTCTGGAAGGAGGCCATGGTTGATGAAATGGCATCCTTGCATAAAAATGAGGCATGGGATTTGGTGAAGTTGTCGGCTGGAAGAAAGCCCATCAGGAGAAAATGGGTGTTTAAGAAGAAGAAGAATGTAGAAGGCAAGGTGGAGAAATAAAAAGCTCGGTTGGTAGCAAAAGGTTATTCCCAGGTGTCGAAAATTGATTTTGGTGATATTTTTCTCCTGTTGCCAAAGTTACTTCTATTAGATTACTTTTATCTATTGATGTTGCATTTGATTTTGAGGTAGAAGAGATGGATGTGAAGACAAAATTTCTTCACGGGGATCTAGAAGAGGAAATCTACATGAAACAACCTGAAGGCTTTATGGTGAAGGGGAAGAAAGAACTGTTATGCAGGTTAAAGAAGTCTTTGTATGGGTTATAACAATCACCAAGGATGTGGTATCAGAAATTTGATACCTATATACGGGGACTTGGCTTCACCAGAAGAAAGGAGGATCTTTGTGTTTATTTTAAATTAAATGGTGACTGTGTTATTTATTTGGTCTTGTATGTGGATGATATGTTGTTGATTGGAAATGACAAAGAAATTATCCAAGATTTGAAGACCCAATTGTTCTCCAAATTCGACATTAAGGATCTTGGTGCTGCAAACTATATTTTGGGAATGGAAATTAAGAGAGATCGGGAAAAGAGGAAGCTCTGGTTAAACCAGAGGAAGTATGTCGAGACTATATTGCAGAGGTTCAATATGCAGGATAGTAAATCAGTGAATGTTTCGATTCCTGTAGGTGTAAAGCTGTCTGCTAAATAGTGTCCCAAGACGCAAGAAGAGGAGGAGGATATGTCCCGTGTTCTTTATGAAAGTGCAGTGGGTAGCCTGATGTATGAAAAAGTCTGTACTAGACCATACATTGCACATGCAATGGGAGTATTGAGCAGGTTTATGTCAAACCCAGGGAAGGAGCATAGGACAAAATTAAAGTGGGTTTTCAGATATTTGCGTGGCACTAGTGATTATGGCTTGTGCTACCAAGGAAGACCAGGATTGGAAAGAGTGTTGGACATTCATTTTTTTGCTTATGTAGACTAGGCTGGAGATCTGGACCAAAGAATATCTACAAGTGGGTATGTGTTTGGCCTATTTGGAGGTGCAGTCAGTTGGATGAGTAAAAGATAGTTTGTAGTGGCTCTTTCAACTATAGAGGCAGAATACATGGTAGCCACTCATGCAAGCAAGGAAGAAATTTGGTTGAAGAGATTGTGTTCAAGTATGGGGTTGGTGCAGCAAGCTATAAGGATAGACTATGATAGCCAAAGTGCAATTTTCTTGGTTAAGAACCCTACTTTTCATTCAAAGACAAAGCGCATTGATGTTCAATTTTACTTTGTGAGATATATGGTTGAGGCTAAAAGGGTGTTGCTGGTAAAGGTGGACACTTTGAAGAATGTTGTAGATGCATTGAAGAAATATGTGAGCACTCAAAAGTTCTCTTGGTGTAGAGGAACAATGGGTGTTGCAAAGCTGGGCTAATGACTCAGCTCTCTTGTGGTCCCTTGCGGAAAGAAAACAACAAGTGGGAGAATGTTGGGTATGTGTTATTTCTTCCACGACTAGTCATGCGCGGGTGCGCGATAGCCCCCCCTGTACATTGCGCCAGACGCAGCAAGGGGGAGGCAACGCCCCAGGAAAAAAAACTTGGGCCTTATTTTCTGGTGGGCGGACCCGCCTATGGTTTTCTGCATCGGTTTACACATGGTTTTAGGGCATGATGGTTTTCGGCCCCTGGTATTTTGTAGATCCGGTCAAGGGAACTATAGTTATGTTCTTATCTAGGGTTAATTGATTGGGGTTTATGTATGCTTAGGCATGTATATATATGTGTTGTAACACTAAAAGGAATATAAAGAAAAATCAAGTTGGTCGTCCTGATTTGGGATCCAGGGGAAAATCTCTGTGTATATATGTTTTATGTTTTATGCTCTCGCTATTGTTATTTTCTGTTTTTAAGATTCGTTTGCAGATAATTTATTTATAGGGTTAAAACCTACAATAATCACTATACCATGTATACATTAATTTATTACATTTTTAATTCAACTCGTTATAATTCTCATCAAAATCCCAAGCATAAGCAATTGAATCAAGAATATTAAGATAGCTTACCTAATGCTTCTCCAGACCGCCTGTTATAGTCATAATTTTCACTGCCTTCATAGGAGTGTAGAAATTTGAATAACTGATATATTATTCATCGATATTCTCCTGATCACACACTATTTTAACTTCATGCACAATACAGAATCTCTTCTACCATTGATCATTAATTGCGGAAATAAAAATAATCACATGCGCACATTAAAACCATAAAAAATCACACATATGAACACAGTATTTTATGGGAAATATTAAAGCTAAAAACCCCCAACTATCTATATATTTTATAGATATAATGTAATAATCATTATACAAAGCTCCTCACAAGCTCTCAGTATAATCTCCAATTTCTACACACTAATCAAGCCCCGATCTAGCAAATCACATGCTCCAATCTCTGCCACCTGATAGCCTGCCTCTACTGCGCAATCACTGCTGAAGAATGGCTCTGAATGAACTTGAATTGGTCCAGCCTTGCTCACACAATCCTCATTGGCATATCCAATCACTAGTTGTTGCAAATCATGCAACAGTATAGTCACAACTGATAGTCACACTGCTCTTTCACCTACCTCTTCACTGGTCTCCACTGAAACTGTCCATGCACTGTAGTTAACTGATGTATTCTTTAGTTGATTAATGAGTTAATAATTAGTGAATTAATTAATAATTAATTCATACCACTCTCACTAGTGTATCAATCAGTTAGACTAGATACAACTAGCTCAACTATGTTTAACTGAGTTAAACTGAACACAACTCCATCAACTACCTCAATAACTCCACCAAACTCTGTCACATGAGTTCTAGCTGAAGTATCCATGCAATAGCTCCACTTAACCCTCATTAATAGCGTAATTCCTTCTGTCATCTCTTGTGCCACATATGTTCACTTAACTTAAGTGCTCCAAGAGAATAAGATAATGTTTATAGTCCAAATATTTTTAAGAGCCAATAATATTCGACATATCTATTTTTAAACTGGCAATCTAAAAACAGATTCTGCCTAGTATGTCTAAAAATAGAAGTCCATATATTTTTTCCGACTTGACCAACCATCCACAAATAACATCCTGCAACTCATAGAATATGATCCACATGTCTAAAAATAGACTTGCGCCAAAAATAGCCTGCGGGCCCACTTAGTGAAGGCGACTTATTTCCACTAAGCTCATCATCTTGTTGCAATCTCAACACTCCCTCTCAACAAAATAAGGATTATCTGCCACCCCTATCATGCCTCTATGGTATTATGTTGTGTAACCAGCTCCAAAAAGAGAAGAAAAGAGATATAAACGCCTTAGAAATGAGCCACTTCGAGGGGGCAACCTCCAATACATTACATAAATGAAAAATTCTTGGATTATACAATTTACAAAACCTCATTTCTATATATAGGATTCCATGGGGCCATAATCTAATCCTAGTGGGCCACAATGTAATCCTAGCCGACCTAACAATAATAATTTAAGGGCACAATAATAACAAAATGGGGGTTACAAGGGTATAATAATAACAATAAGGGGGTTACACTAACAATAATAAGGGACTATACTAGTGATATAGGGACCTAACATACCCCTCTCCTTCAAAGAAGTGTTGTCCTCAATGCTTGAGTAGCTCTGGGTGCTTCTGTATAAAATTCTCATCCTCCCATGTAGAATCTTCAGTGGGTAAGTTCTTCCACTTGATGAGATACTCTAAAATTGATCGATTCCGTAGTTTTCGAGTTCTTGTTTCCATGACCGCTTCAGGTTCCAATATGACTTTTCCTTCCTCATCAAGTTCTGGCAATATTGTTTGAACTGGAAGATTTTCACCTATAACCTTCTTTAAGAATGAAACATGGAAAACTGGATGTACTCGTGAAGAAGCAGGAAGCTCCAATTTGTATGCCATAGTACCAATCTTTTGCAACACCTTGTAAGGACCATAGTACTTTGGTGATAATTTATTATCCTTCTTGTCTTGCTTGAGGGACATTTTTTTGTATGGTTGTAGCCGTAAAAATACCCAATCTCCTACATTAAAACTTCTCTCGCTGTGATGTTGATCTGCCTGTCGTTTCATTCGATTTTGTGCCAAATTCAGGTGATCCTTTAAGAGTTGGAGAACTTCTTGTTGATGCTCGATGTGATCTTCCACTGCTTGAACCTTCGAATTTTCCCTTAAAGATGATGTGATGAATGGTGGATGATATCCATAAAGTGCCATAAATGGGGTCATTTTTGCTGCAGTATGGAAGGAAGTGTTATACCACCATTCAGCGAGAGGTAACCACTTGACCCATTGTGTTTGTTTATGAGATACAAAACAAAAAAGATATCCTTCCAAACATTTATTTACTATCTCAGTTTGACCATCAGATTGAGGATGATAAGATGAGCTATGAGCTAATTGAGTACCCAAACAAGAAAATAACTCCGTCCAAAAATTTCCAGTAAAAATGGGATCTCTGTCGCTCACAATAACCCTTGGGCTTCCATGTAGCTTTTGAATTCTGTCCATAAATGTAGTAGCAACTGTACTTGCTTTAAATGGATGAGATAATGCACAATAGTGTGCATACTTGGTAAGTCTATCAACTACCACCATGATGACACTCTTTCCTTCGGACTTAGGTAAACCTGTGATAAAATCCATTGAAATCTCCTCCCAACGTTGACTTGGAATGGATAAAGGTTGTAGAAGTCCCGGGGTATTAATTGTTTCCACTTTATTCTGCTAGAAAACCACACATTCCGCCACAAACTTTTGAATATCAGATTTAAGACCATCCCAAAAAAATTCTTTCTTCACCCTGTGGTAAGTTTTTAAAAATCCTGAGTGTCCTCCTAAAGGAGAAGTGTGCAATTCCAGAAGAATCTTTTGTTTTAGTTGAGAATTCTTACAAAGATATAAGTGATCTTTGTACCATAAGGAATCATTTTTCCAACTAAATGTATCAGATGTACTAGGATCTTGCTGCAACTTTTGAATGAGTGTCCATACATATTTTTCCTTCTTCCATTCATCTCTTGATTCGGTTATCCAATCTGGTTGGATAATAGAAATGGCACAAAGCAATGCTTCCACCTCTTCATTCTTTCTTGAGAGTGCATCTGCAACAACATTAAGCTTTCCTTTTTTGTAGATTATTTCAAGGTCATAACCCAACATCTTTGTGACCCATTTTTGCTGCTCTTCTGAAGATAGTCTTTGTTCCAAAAAGTGTTTAAGACTATCATGATCAATTTTTACCTTGAAGTGTCTTCCCATTAGGTAAGTTCGCCATTTCTTTAGTGCATGCGGTATTGCTAACATTTCCTTCTCATAAATAGGTTTCTGTAAATACTTTCCTTTGATTGGACGACTTTCAAAAGCAATAGGTCTTCCTTCCTGCATTAAAACTGCACCAATTCCATTTCCTGAGGCATCACATTCCACAATAAAGGTTTTTGTGAAGTCTGGCGTAGCTAAGACCGGTGCTAGGCGCATTGCCTCTTTAAGATGTTCAAAGGCCTTAGTTGCTTCAGGAGTCCATGAAAATGCATCTTTCTTCAATAATGTTGTTAGAGGTGCTGCTATTCTCTCATAATTCTTAACAAACTTGCGATAATACCCTGTTAACCCGAGAAATCCTCGCAACTGCTTTATGGTTGTGGGGACTTTCCATTCCTTAATGGCTTTAATTTTGTTAGAGTCTACTTTAACACCCTCGTGAGATACAATATGACCCAGATATTCCACCTCTTGTACTCCAAAGAAACATTTGGATGTTTTTACATATAATTGTTTCTCCTGCAATAGTTTGAGCACCCTGTCAACATGTTGAACATGATCCTTCCAAGACCTGTTGTAGATTAGTATATCATCAAAAAATACTAGCACAAATTTTCTAAGGAAGGGTTTGAAAATGAATTCATCAACCCTTGAAATGTAGAAGGTGCATTGGTAAGGCCAAAAGGCATGACCAAAAATTCATAATGACCCTCATGAGTTCAAAATGTTGTTTTTGGAATATCTTCAGTCTTCATTCTAATTTGTTGATATCCTGAATGAAGATCCAACTTGGTAAAATAAATTGCTCCATGTAATTCATCCAATAATTCATCAATCACAGGAATGGGAAATTTATCTTTAATGGTGAGCTTATTGAGCTCCCTATAATCCAGACACATTCGCCATGATCCATCCTTCTTGTGTACCAATACTACGGGAGTAGAGAAAGAACTTTGACTAGGTTGAATTATACCCGCCTCTAACATTTCTGCAATCATACGTTCAATTTCGCTCTTTTGGAAGTAAGGATATCTATAAGGCCTGATGTTTGGAGGAACACTACCTGGAATCAAATGAATAGCATGATCATGACCACGAATAGGTGGGAGTCCTTTGGGAGTTTCAAACACCTTGGAATGATTGTCCAAGACTTGTTGGAGATCTGCAGAAATAGATGATTTTGATGTCGGAAATTCTAGTGAGCATAATTGTGCAATTACGCCTCGTTGTTCTTTCTTTAGAAGCTTTATCATGACATTAGAGCTTATTATCCTTCCCAGCTTCCCTTCAATACCTCGTAGTTTGACTTCCTTTCCTTCTAAAAAAAATTTCAAGAAAAGTTCTTGAAAATTAAAAGATATCATCCCCAAAGATTGTAACCATTGTACTCCTAGTACAACATCAGCACCTCCCATAGGAATGGAAAGCATTGGACTAGTCAATACATATTCCCCCATGGTTAGCTTAATATTATGGCATTTTCCAGAGCAATTTATAGTTCCTCCATTTGCAGCCATCACTTGACATTCTGGTGCTGGGTATAGGAAACAATTTAATTCCTTGGCTACCTTACAATGAATAAAATTATGGGTGCTACCTGAATCAATCAACACTATTACCTTTTTCTGCTTGATTTGTCCTTGTATCTTGAGAGTTTGAGGAGTGGTAATTCCTGCCAGTGCATTACACGATATGGTCGGATTCATTTCTTCCTCTTCTAGGGCTGGTTCCAGGTGTATATCCTCTTCTTTTTCATTTTCTTCTTCCTCTTCACAATCTATGTAGAATAATTTCTTCTCAGCACACTTATGACCTTTAGTGTATTTGCTATCACAACTGTAGCAAAGCCCTTTTGCTCTTTTTTCTTCCAATTGTTGTGGTGTTAACCTTGTAGGTTGTGGAAATCTAGGCGTGGCAACACTTCCTTCTTTATAGAATTGAGTGGTAGGCTTCCTTGTCACCATTTTACATTCAAATTTTCTTGCCAACCTGAATGCCTTTTCTAATGAATCAGGTTCCATAATGCGAACTTCATGTTGTATGTTATCCCTTAAAGTACCTATGAAGAGATCAATCCTATGTTCCTCTGGAATATCAGTTACCCTTATATTCAATTTTTGAAATTCCTCAATGTGTTGCCCCACTAAACCCTTTTGTTTGAGATTTATCAATTGGCTAAAGAAGGTGTTGCTCTTTGTATCCTCATAATGTGCTACCATTTCTTCCGTAAAATTTGACCAAGTGACAATTTTTTTACGGGAACAAAGCCATCGATACCATACAAATGTATTTTGTTCTAAATGTAAAGTTGCAATGCGTACCTTTTGTGTGTTTTGCACATTATGGAGATCAAAATATTGCTCTATCTGTAGTATCCATGTTACAGGATCCTTTCCATCAAACTTCCTCATATCCATTTTTGGAATATGGTGGTTCTTCCCGCCAACATTAGAGTTTATCAAATCACAATTAACATTGATTTTGTTCTCATCATGAGGTTCTTCTACTATATTTTCACCATTAGGAAACATTTCTTGTATCAACTTTGTCAAACCTTCAATGTCTGTTTTTAGATCATTCTTCATGTTTTCCATCTTAGCTTCCATGCCAGCTTCCATGCCATCCATCTTAGCTTCCACGCCATCCATCTTCTCTTCCATGCCTTTCTTCAAAACTTCCATTTCATTTTTTGTTGCTCTTTGCGAGAGTGAAATTTGTTGCACTTGCTCTTGTAATTTTTATAGATCATGTTGCAATTATTCATCTTCATGAGTCATAGTAGACCCTTCTGAAGGCTTAATGGGTGTTGAATTATTTTTACGAGGCATATTTTAGAACCCAATACTGATATGCCCTTGGAATCAATTCAAATTGATTCTTCAAACAAGACTTATGCAATTCGGAAAAAAAAATACACACCTTTTTCTTGCTTTTGAGGAGCTCGATATTGAAATTGGATTATCTATGTAATTGAAAATCTTAGATATCTGAAATTCAGCCCTGTAGTAGCCCTCTAAAGCTTCTTTCAAATGCAACAGGTCTGACCTAATTTGGATTCTCCAAGACAAAGTTGTGTCCAATCTCCCACAATGACCTAATTCTGGACTAGTTCAGTAGAGCGAACTTGTACGACTTGCCACGTGTCACTGTTTTGTCCTTTGTCTCTGAAATTGATATCCAAGAAACCACAGGCTGTGTACTTAAAACCAATTTTTACGGAACTCCAATCCAATCCCCAGAGAGAGAGTTATTGAACTTTTCCCACGATCACCTCTTTGAGATGAAATTTAGGAGCCTGAAAAAGCACTACCTTCCACAGATCATATCTCCAAAAATATTGCGAACCAAGCTCTGAAATTTTTTGATGAATTTCCTTAGGATTTAAGCTTCACACCATATGAATTTCATATTCTTAACCTTCGTAGAAAAACATTTATAGCGCAAATGCCACGATGACCTATTTAGGAGCCTGAAAAAAGACCTGACTTCCATAGATCATATCTTCGAAAATATTGCGAACCAAACTCTGAAATTTTTATACAGGCTTCCTCAAGATTTTGGCTTCGCACTCTAAACATTTCAGCTTCTAAAACTTCGTATAAAAAAAGTTATAGCAAAAATTCCATGATGACCTGTTTGGAGCAGCGAAACCCTAGAATCCAAAGCTCTGATACCAAATGTTGTGTAACCAGCTCCAAAAAGAGAAGAAAAGAGATATAAACGCCTTAGAAATGAGCCAATTCGAGGGGGAAACCTCCAATACATTACATAAATGAACAATTCTTGGATGATACAATTTACAAAACCTTATTTCTATATATAGGAGTCCATGGGGCCATAATGTAATCCTAGTGGGCCACAATGTAATCCTAGCCGACCTAACAATAATAATTTAAGGGCACAATAATAACAAAATGGGGGTTACAAGGGTACAATAATAACAATAAGGGGGTTACAATAACAATAATAAGGGACTATGCTAGTGATATAGGGACCTAACATATTCGAATTTGCTCCTGGTGAGCGCCTTCGTCAAGATATCAGCATCCTGATCCTCCGTGGGAATGTATGAAAGTAACATGATCTTCCGCTGCACACAATCTCTGATATGATGATACTGGATGTCAATGTGTTTAGATCTATCATGAAATACTGGATTAACCGAGAGTTTGATGCAACTCTTATTATCACAATATATCACAGTAGGATCTAAGTGTGAACCGAACAACTCGACGAGGATCTTCCTCATCCATATAGCCTCGCATGCAGCCAAAATCGCTGCCATGTACTCGGCCTCTACTGAAATAAGTGCCACGGATCTCTGCTTCCTGCTGTACCAAGAAATTGCTATCGACCTGATACTGAAAATCCCCCCAGATGTGCTCTTTCTGTCCGTTGGGCTCCCTACCCAATCTGCATCCGTGAAGCCACACAGCTTCACCTCATCTGACTATCTGTACCATAATCCATATCCCGATGTGCCTCTGATATATCTCAATACATGCTTGCCTGCCTTCTAGTAGATCTTGGTAGGCTTAACCATAGCTTGTGAAAGCTAGTTAACATCATATCATATGTCGGGTCGTGTGTTGACCAGATACATAAGCGACCCCACCAACTATCGATAAATAATGGCATCCACTACCTCTACCGATGTAGCATCCTCTTTCCTCCATCCACCAGGAAGAGGAGTGTCGATAGGCTTGCAGCCATGTATGTTGAACTTCTCCAGTATCTCTCGGGCATACTTGCATTGAGACACAAACAGTCCATCATTGCGCTTCCAAATTTCCAATCCCAGGAAATAATGAAGGAGGCCCAATTCCTTCATCTCAAACTCCTTTACAAGATCAGCCTTGCATGAGTGTATCAACAGTTCATCACCTATCAAAATCAAATCATCTACATAAAGTACAATTATCAACAACTTACCCTCCACCACAATCTAGTATAGGTTCAGATCCGCCTCACTCTTGGAGAATCCAAGTCCGGTAAAATAACTTTCTATATGTGTGTACCAAGCACGAGGTGCTTGTTTCAACCCATACAGCGCTCTCTTGAGCCTGCACACATGCGACTCACTGTTGAAGATCTCGAAACCTTCGGGCTGCTCTATGTACACCTCCTCTTTAATCACTCCGTTGAGGAATGCAGTCTTCACATCCATCCGATGAATGTGCCACCCCATCTGCGCTGAGAGAGCAAGAATCGTCCATATGGAAGAATACCTTGCGACAGGTGCAAAGGTCTCCTCATAATCGATCCCCTCAATCTGTGAGAAGCCTCAGGCAAAAAATCTTGCCTTGTACTTCTCCACACTCCCGTCAGCTACTTGCTTCATTTTGTAGATCCATCTTGAACCCACCACTGATTTCCCTTCCGGCCTTGGGACAATCTCCCATGCACTGTTTCTGACAATCGAATCATACTCTTTCACCATGGCATCTACCCATGCGGGATCCTCCACAGCTTCCTCGAAAGAGGATGGCTTTGTCACAATACACTTGCTCATAAGAGCCATGTATCCAGTGTACCGATCAGGTGACTGTCTCTATCTGTGCTTTGATGTAGGTGCTCCTACAACCTTCTCTGCATCTTGAGCCAGTCGCTCAGCTTTTGTAGTGCGCTTCCGCCCTCTGATGGTTGGCACTGCATGAGCTGTCTCTTCCACTCCATGAACTTCATCTTATGGCTAATCCACATCCTGAAGCTCATCCTTAGGAACTAATAGCTCCTCATCTGCATGCAAGTGTGGCTCCCTCTCAAGCAAACACTTCATGGCTTTCTCCTCATGAAATTTTTTATCCCGTCACACAACAGTCTTGCGACTATATGGAAAATACACACGATAGTTGTGGGGTGTATCAATGTACCCCACAAATATCCCAACCTCTGTGGTCGGCTCCAGCTTCTTCCTGGCATCCTTCATCACAGGAATGTAAACAAGTGAACCAAAAATCCTCAAATGGGAAATATCAGGCTTCTTACCAGAAAACGCCTCCTCGGGTGTACTAATGCCAAGTATCATGTGAGGACAACGGTTCTGCACATATATTGTAGTATTACATGCCTCAGCCCACAAGTGTATGGGAAGGCCCTGATCATGCAAAATCACCCGTGCAGCACCCACGATCGTTCTGTTCTTCCGCTCAGCAACCCCATTCTGTTGTGGGTTATGAGGTGCTATGAGCTCTCTTCGAATTCCTTTTGTGCTGCAAAAGTCCTTGAATTCGCCAGAGATGAATTCACCACCATTGTCCCTCCTGAGAGCCTTCACCTGCTTCCCCGATTCTTTCTCAACTAGTGCCTTGAACTCACAGAACTTTGAGTATGTCTCGCTCTTCTTTGTCTCTCTCTTCTTCTGCATGATAAAGATCCAACACTTCCAAGAAAAATCATCAACAAATATCACATAGTACCTGTGCTTTGCCGTCGAAGCTACTGAGAAAGGTCCACACACGTCTGTGTGAATTCTCTCAAGGATTTTCGTGGCGCGACTATCCTTCTCGTGAAAGGTGGCTTTCACAAATTCTCCCAAGGTACATCCCTTGCATTGATCTGACTGTGCAAGAGTACCCTTAGGAAGCCCAATAGAAATCTGTTGCAGTATCTTCAAAGCTCCATGGTGAAGGTGGCCCAATCTTTGGTGCCACAACTCGCCATCATCCCGACTCACCACTCATTCTGCCTTGCCTGCCATTGCTGCACAGCCATCTACCTGCAATTGATAAAGTTTCTTAACTCGAACCCCTATCCTCCGGGTTTCACCAGTTGCCTTACTGCGTAGGAAAGCCTTTCCCTCGCTAAAGACAACATCATATCCCTTGTCTTCTAACATCGCCACAGAGATAAGATTCTTCTTCAATCCTGGAACATGCATCACTTCCTATAATATGAAGGGTTTACCAGACTCCCTCTCAAAGGAAATGGTATCGATATCGGTCGCACTGTATCTACCATCATTGCCCATCTCAATGTGCACTCCAAGATCTTTCTCATCCAGATCAGTAAACAAATCTTTGTCTCCTGTCATGTGAAAAGACACACCATTGTCAAGAAACCACACTAAACCCATCACACTTGAGACCAAACATGCGATCAACGAAAAATCCAGCTCAAACTGCGAGGCTAAGGCCTCTCCAGCTGCAGATCCAGCAGCCTGCTTATTTTTCTTCTTTTGTGGACAATTAGTGGCGTAATGTCCGTGTTGGTGATAGTGAAAGCACTTCACCTTGGACATGTCCTGCTTGTTGCCTTTTGCACCGGATTGAGAAGCATTCTTCTTGCTCTTCCCCTTCCTTGCTTTAGCAGCCAAAGCGCAATTTTCTTCATCTGAGTTCTTTGATGAAGATCTGTCCCTGGTACTTCGCCTTATCTCCTCTTGCACAATATCCGACCAAAGTCGCTCCCATCCTGGCAATTTCTCCCGACCATTGACAGAGTCCTGATAGGAATGCCAACTCTTCGGAAGCCCAAGGAGAGCCAAGCTCACCAAGTCCTCATCATCAATAGTCACCCCCACACTTCCCAGCTCATCCTTGCATTGGATGAACTTCGTGAGGTACTTGGGCATACTGTCGCCTTTCTCCATTTTTATGTTTATGAGTTTATCCTTGAGCGCCAACTTCCTCTGATCGCTCTTGCTTTGGAATAAATCTGTCAAAGCTTTCCACATCAAGAATGGAGAATATTTACCATGAAGGCTGGACACTATGTGATCCTTCACACCTTCCAACAGAATCCTTTGACACTTTGTTGTCTTCTTTTGCCATGCGTCAAGTATGGCAGCATCACTAGAAGTAGGTTTTGGAATTTCTGCATCTATGAACTCCTTCAACCCATTGTCATCCAGCACCGCCTCCATCATGTCCTTCCATGCAATATAATTCGACCTGCCCTCAAGGGCATACTCCAATCACAATCCATTGAAAGACATCTCAACTTCGACACCAAGAAAACACTGCTGCAAATTCGAATTCCACCAGCACAAAACTCAACCGCTTCAATGTTTTGCAATTGCTCCAATGATCAGTATCGCTCTGATACCATGTAGAAATTTTAATAAATGATATATTATTCATTGAGATTCTCCTGATCACACACTATTTTAACTTCATGCACAATACATAATCTCTTCCACCATTGATCATTAATTGCGGAAATAAAAACAATCGCATGCGCACATTAAAACCATAAACAATCACACATATGAACACAATATTTTATGGGAAAGCTTAAAGCTGAAAACCCCAAACTATCTGTATATTATATGTCATAGAGATCATGTAACAATCATTATACAAACCTCCTCACAAGCTCTTAGTATAATCTCCAATTGCTACACACTAATCAAGCCTCGATTTAGCAAAATCACATGCTCCAATCTCTGCCACCTGATAGCCTGCCTCTACTGCACAATCACTACTGAAGAATAGCTCTGAATGAACTCAAATTGGTCCAGCCTTGCTCACGCAATCCTCATTGGCATCTCCAATCACTGTTTGTTGCAAATCATGCAACAATATAGTCACAACTGATAGTCACACTGCTCTTTCACCTACCTCTTCACTGGTCTCCACTGAAACTGTCCATGCACTATAGTTAATTGATGTATTCTTTAGTTGATTAATGAGTTAATAATTAGTGAATTAATTAATAATTAATTCACACCACTTTCACTAGTGTATCAATCAGTTAGACTAGATACAACTAGCTCAACTATGTTTAACTCAGTTAAACTGAACACAACTCCATCAACTGCCTCAATAACTCCACCAAACTCTGTCACATGAGTTCTAACTGAAGTATCCATGCCATAGCTCCACTTAACCTTTAGGAATAGCATAATTCCTTCTATCAGCTCCTATGCCACATCTGTGCACTTAACTGAAGTGCTCCAAGAGAATAAAATAATGTTTATAGTCCAAATATTATTAAGAGCCAATAATATTCAACATATCTATTTTTAGACTGGCAATCTAAAAATAGATTCTGCCCAGTATGTCTAAAAATAGAAGTCCATCTATTTTTTCCGACTTGACCAACCATCCATAAATAGCATCTTGCAACTCATAGAATATGATCGACATGTCTAAAAATAGACTTGCGCCAAAAATAGCCTGCAGGCCCACTTAGTGAAGGCGACTTCTTTCCACTAAGCTCATCATCTTGTTGCAATCTCAACAAGGAGAACATTTGCATAGATATACAACTATGTGCACTACCTCTACCCATTATTTGTTGAAAATAAATTTGTTCTCTAACGCACACCTTACCATCTGCATAATAGTGTGATCCATTCTCAGTAAAATTCCATTTTTCTTTAAAGTATAAGGTGTGGTGTATTCAACCTATATGTATTTTTTGATATGACAAAAATCATTAAAGTTATAAGAGAAAAACTCATGCCCCAATTGTAAATTTTTCAAAATTTAACATTTCTACCTAATTGCTTCTCAATCATATTTTAAAAAAATTAAATTTATGAAATACATAAGATTTTTTTTTTAAATATTTTCTTAAAAAATATAGGTACAAAAACAACAATTACCTTGTATCAAATTTTGAGAATGTTTTCATTGGCTCACAATTCTCTACATGAATAAGTTGAGAATCTCTTCATCTCTTCACCATTATGCTTTGAATATTAATAAGTGTACTCATTAACAAATTTAGCTAGCAATCCTTTTATGTGATAATCAATAAGTTTTCAAACTAGTAAAACATCCAACCTTTCTTTGTTAAATATATAGATTTATAATCGTTCAAAAGCTTTTAGAAATGAAGAAGTTCAAGTAGAACATAGCCATTCTAAATTATTTGTTTATTGGGCTTTACTGTGTCCATGAGTATTCTCCAACTCAATATCTCAATATGATAGATAAAGATATCGTATATAAAATTAATAATTATAAATACTATTTAAGTAAAATTGATTCAGTATACATAATTTATAGAGATGTCTTAATTGTTGTTTAAGAACATTTAAATACTATTTAAATTATAATTGATGTAGTATACATAATTTAATAGAGATGTCGTAATTGTTATTTAACATTTTAACTCAATGATCAATAAAATAAAATAAAATAAAATTAAAAAAGAACATTTTAATACTATTTAAGTAATAATTTATTTAATATACATAATTTAGTTTACAGATTTTTCTCACTCATATGATAAAAATATATATGCAACTACAATCATACTTTAGGACTGAGTGGTCCAGACATATATCCTTTCAACCTTATTATTATGACTAGCCATAGTATGCACCATAAAAATTTGAAACGAATAACGTGCAGATACCCCAAGAGAATAACATCCAAATGAGACAACAACCCTATTATCAAAACTTCGATAAATTAAAAAAATAAATTGAATTTATCCACTTGTCAACTCGGCGTGTGAAGTGGATAGTGGATACACAACTCCATGTGTAAGCTTTAAAACGCGACAGCCCTACCATATTTATATTAAAAAAAAATTCCTAAATAAGAGAAGGGTAATAAAGCCGAGGGTAGTGGCCAAGGGATTATCTGTAACTGAAACCCCAAAGTTCGATCTCGAAAGGACGTTTGTTTGTCTGAAACTGTTGAGAAAGAGCAGTGATACCGTCTGAAACATTGGCAAATGGAAGTAGAAATGGGTTCGTGCTGAATCGGCAAATGGAAGTAGAAATGGGTTCGTGCTGAATCGGCAAATGGATTTGGAGATGGGTTTGTCTCTAAATTAGTATTTGGAATTTCAGTCTCTATAGCAAAACTTGCTTGTGTTGCAGGTGTACCTTGATTGCTTGTGTTATTGGCCATGGCAAGGGACAGACTGAGTGCATTGCATGATAATTTACTCTGCTCTCATATTCTCTCAAAACTTCCTTTAAGAGATGCAGTACGATGCTCAATTCTTTCACGCAGATGGCGATCACTCTGGACTTCGTTACCCCATCTCAAATTTTTGAATGCCGACTTTACTGAGAAAGTAATTGCTAACATCATGTGCTTGCATCATGGAGATCTTGAAAGTTTGGAAATTTCAGTAAGCAGATATGGAAATTTTAACTGGTCACCGAATGACGAGTTAATATGGAAATCGGTTTTGGTTGCATCTGTAAAGAGAGTGAAACAAATTACTTTGAGGTTTCCAGTTTCTCTGCACGTTCCAACTTCTCTGTTTTCCTGCGACTGCCTCACTTTTTTGGACCTCACTCATTTTGAATTTAAACTACCTTCAAACTTTTCTGGTTTCAGCTACCTTAGAACCTGTTTTCTATCAGATGTCCATATTATTGATGATATGCTTGAGCAGCTTGCAGCAAAATGCCCTCTTCTTGAAAAATTAAGAGTTTTATCCTGTTCTATGGGCCTGGACAATTTGAAAATTTCTGCTCCGTCTCTCAAGTATTTTGATTTTTCGGGAAATCGCTATAAAAACTCATTGACACTGACAGTGAACTGTCCGAAGCTGCGGAATATGACGATACATAACTGTCCCTCAATGTTGAAATTGGAGTTAAATTCCTGCCCAGAACTGCATTTTTCCACTACAGAGTTTCATGTACTTAAAGGCCTTTCTGACGGGAACTCTCTGAGAAAAATTACCCTGCGTGGGTTGAGTACTCGCGTGCCTTCTCTCGCAGTACTTGGCCGTTTTTCCAATCTCGAAGAACTCTACATAGAAAGCAATTCTTTTGAGGTTAGTAAATCCCTGGATTTATCTTTTAAGTTAAAATTTTCGAACATCTTGGTTTTGAAGTTAAATGTTTCGAACATCTTTTGAGGTTAGTAAATCCGTGGTTTTTATCTTTTAAGTTGGATGTTTCGAACATCGATGAGATTTATAGGCAATTTTTTCATGGCGAAACAGGCAGCAAGTCCCGCGATAGGAAGCTTGACCCTGCCGCTGATGACAAACCTCAAGAAGGTGCGTATAAGGGTTTCAAGGTTGGATGAGCAGGAAATTGCTCTGATCGCCTGCCTTCTCAGAAATGCTCCTTCTCTTCAGACAATGACGGTTTCTCTACCAATATGCTCTGAATACGTCCATGAGCAGAGGTTTTTAAAGCAGCTTTTAGGTTTGAACAGATCTTCTGGACAAGCCACTGTACATATAACAGCGAATTGCGGGGATAAGTGCAAGAGATGCCTGGGTTATTCGACAGTTGATGCCCAGAGGACTTTTTCAGTTGATGAAGTTACAATTTCTTCTTCTTTTTCTGATTCTGATTATGAAGAAGAAAATGCAATTTCTTTTTCTGACGATGAAGAAGAAAATGGAATTTCTTCAGATGATGATGAAGAAGATACAATTTTGTTAGAAGATGCAATTTCTTCAGATGATGATGAAGAAGAAAATACAATTTCTTCACATGATGATGAAGAAGAAGATACAATTTCTTCAGATGATGATGATACAATTTCTTCTTCAGAAGAAGATACAATTTCTTCAGATGATGATGAAGAACAAGATACAATTTCTTCAGATGATGATGAAGAAGAAAATACTTCTTCAGATGATAATGAAGAAGAAATTACAATTTCTTTAGAAGAAAAAGACACAATTCCTTCAGACGATGATGATGAAGATACAATTTATTATGATGCTGAAGAAAATACAATTTCTTCACATGATAATGATGATGAAAATACAATTTCTTCACAATTTCTTGATGAAAATACAATTTCTTCACAATTTCTTTAGACGATGAAGAAGAAGAAGAAAAAGGCACAATTCCTTCCAACGATGATGACGAAGAAGATACAATTTCGTCGGATAATGATGATGATACATAATAGCGCGATGAAAGCATCTTCCAAATAGATTGAATTAGTGTTTCTGATACTTTTGAAAGCTTTCTTATGATCATTAAGCTGTTATTTTCATACGTTACAGTTACCTGCAAAAACTAGGTGCAATATTAAGTTAATCTTTGATCATGTTCAATAATATCACTAATTTAACAGTATGGAATGTGCGCCCTTCAGCCAGTTTCTTTCAGTTTATATCATTTGTATCATTTATATGGAATCATTTGTATCATTTATATGGAAGAGGTTGGCTTATTTATACGATTTTGTACTCAGAATTTTGAAATAAAGGGCGTTTTGTCCTAATTTTTATTCTCTATGTGCAGGATGATAAACCTGAATAGTGAAAATCTTTAAAGCTTTGAACATATCAGTGACTCAATTGGGTGTGTATTTTTTGTCCTCTTGTCAAGCCCTAAATATATTGATTCACAATACCTAAACAATTGGGTATGTATTTTTTGTCCTCTCAATTGGGTGTGTATTTTTTTGTCCTCTTGTCAAGACCTAAATATATTGATTCACAATACCTAAACAATTGGGTGTGTATTTTTGGTCCTCTTGTCAAGACCTAAATATATTGATTCACAGTACCTAAATATATTGAAACAATTGGGTGTGTATTTTTTGTCCTCTTGTCAAGACCTAAATATATTGACTCACAAGACCTAAATATATTGACTCATATTAGAGGATTCTCATAATCCATGTTGTCACCGTTGAAAGACGGGTAATGAAGCCTAAGAGTGGTGGACAAAGAGGGCCTAAGAGTAATGGACAAAGAGGGTTTGTAACCATAACCTCCAATCCCTGTCCAACATTTTTCTAAGAGTAATGGACAAAGAGGGTTTGTAAACCATAACCTCCAATCCCTGTCCAACAGGCTCTAGGAAGTAATGGACAAGGAGAGGGTTTGTAAACCATAACCTCCAATCCCTGTCCAACATTTTTCTAAGAGTAATGGACAAAGAGGGTTTGTAACCATAACCTCCAATCCCTGTCCAACATTTTTCTAAGAGTAATGGACAAAGAGGGTTTGTAAACCATAACCTCCAATCCCTGTCCAACATTTTTCTAAGAGTAATGGACAAAGAGGGTTTGTAACCATAACCTCCAATCCCTGTCCAACATTTTTCTAAGTCTGAAACTGGGCTGGGCGAAACTGGGTAAAAAGATAAGAAATATTTAGAGATCTCATGAGCAAAAGCAACTTTGACAAATGGAATTGGAAATGGGTTCTTTCTTCATCAGCAAATGGGTTTAATTGATAAATTTGTATTCGGAAGTTCATTTTGTACATTGATAAACTTGTCTGTGTTACAGCTGTACATTGATAAACTTGTCTGTGTTACAGCTGTACATTGATTGATTGTGTTATTGGCAATGGCAGACGACAGATTGAGTGCATTGGATGATAGCTTAATCTCTCTCATTTTCTGCCAAAAATTCCTTTTAAGAGATGCAGTACGTACTACGTTGTTCAATTCTTTCCCGCAGATGACGATCGCTCTGGTCTTCGTTACCCCCATCTCAAGTTTTTGAATTAAACTATTGGTATTGGTCACCGAATAACGAGTTAATAGGGAAACCTGTTCGGGCTGCATCTGTAAAGAGAGTGGAACAAATTGCTTTAAAGCATGCTGTCTATTCAGTGCGTGCTCCATTTTCTCTGCACGTTCCAACTTCTCTGTTTTCCTGCGACTTCTTCACGATTTTGGAACTCGTGCATTTTCAAATTAAACCACTTTCATCCTTTTCTGGTTTTCAGATACTTTAAAATAGACTTCCAATCACACAACCCAATGTGGTTGATAAACTCAATCACATGCATTATGGTTGACATATTGGATTGGCCTCATTGCATATGCATATGGATTTAATATTAATATTCATATCAATATTTATTGCATATGAATATGGATTTAATATTAATTTTTATATTAATATTAATTTATAACTAGCAAGCCATTGTAACACATATTTTGTAAAGGAAAATTGTAACATGCGTTGCAAAGTGAAAAGGGTTGTAACATGCGTTGCAAAGTGAAAAGGGAATGTCCTATGGAATGGAGTATGGATAAATAGTATGGATGAAGACATATGTGATATATTATAATTTGAATGGATTGGGAAAAATAGTATGGATGAAGATATATGTGATATATTATAATTTGAATGGATGAAGACATATGTGATATGTTATAATTTGAGTTGCAATATGTCAATTGAGGGAATGCTTAGCAGTTTTAACATTGAACTTACAACCCATCAATTCTTTGTTTTAACATTGAACTTACAACCCATTAATTTGTTTTTTTAACATTGAACTTATAGCCCATCAATTTGTTTTTGCTTCACTTGATACTAGTTGTACCAATTCAAATAATAAGAATGTCGAAGTGATATCATCAACTATCACTTTTTTTGGTCTATAATTCTCATTAAGAAGCTTTTGAGAATAACCAACAAACGAGAGTGACAACTTGTTTTAGCTTTGGATATTTCCTTCACCATCTTCAAGATTTCCAGCCAACTTAACCTGAAACTTTAACAATCAACATAGATAATGCTTTAACCATCAATCAACATAGACAATGCTTTAACCATCAACAGAGACAATGGTATTCTATTTTCTCTTCCAGTGTACATTGCAATTGCTTCCTTACAAGTTTTTTGTTTACAAAACCAACAAAAAAAACCCTTTAAGAGGTTTTTAAGAAAAACACTAAGCCAAAGTGACTATCACAAGTTTTGGCTTTAAGGATTTCCTTGACAATCTTCAAGGTTTGGAGTTGTCTTAACCTTGAACTTTAACAATCAACTTAGAAATTTATATTTCATTTGCTCCTCCCATGTACATTTTGATTGTCAACTTTCCCTTTTTGTTTAAGGGGGCATAATGAATCTAAATATGTGTTCCTTCATGTGTACATTCGATGCATTCGGTACATTCTGATTGTCAACCTGGAGTTTTTGTTGAAGGAGCCATAATGAATCTAAATTTGACAATTTTTTGTGCTAACAATTATTGCTTTATGACAAATTTATGTGCTTGCAATTGTGAATTATGATATATGTATGATCAATTCTAGTGTTGGATCACAACTTATACCTATTATATATCTTTTTTCTAGTTTTAAATGTGTGTCATTTAAGGTTATCAAAAAATCCTTTAACATTACTTTTTTAATCTCCATTTATCTTCGTTTTAATTTTTATGCATTGAATTGCTTATCCATATTTTATTTAACTATTGTTTTGTTAAATTAGTTTAATAATATCATATAGATAATAAGTGCAATAACTAAGAACATCACTTTGGGAAGGTTGTACCTCATCACTTTGGGAAAGTCGTACCGAGGAGAATATGGAGGCTAATTAGTTGTTATATGGAGGCTAACTAGTTGTACAAGCCTTTGGCAACAAGTGGTTAAACAATACCACACTCACCCCCTATTAGTAGAGGATTGAATGAGACATAGGAATATACCTAGTACAAATGCTTTTATTATCTAAACAACTTTAGTTCTCATTTATATCCTTCTAGGTAACTAACTGTCTTGGAAATCTTCTAGGGATCTAACTATCTTGGAAATTTGGAAATGGAGGGTTTGTGAATGTAGGTATGGATCCTTTATTGAATCACTCTATGCCACAACGGGTAAAGGAGTTACTGGAAAATATGATTATTTGTCAATATACGATCAATTAATTTTATATGTTAAATTTAATATTTAGAATTTCTTATATTCTATATAATACATTTTATTAATTAAAATTTTGTATATATTTTTTAAATTAAAATTTAAAAACTCATAAAAACAATTTCAAATAATCCATGTCTCTATATATATTTTATTGAGAAGATATTAAGTAAACTATTGGTTTCCCATTTAGGAATTGGATATCATATTCTTTAGATTTTAATAGCAATAACCTTCTCCAAAAACACTTAGTTAAAGGATATTAATTAATAATATAACAATTATATAACCTTCTCCAAAAACACTTAGTTAAAGGATATTAATTAATAATATAACAATTATATTTAGATAATGATTTTTAATGTAATTGCTCTCATTTTATTATTAAAATTATAAATAAACAAATTTCATTGTGACACTAAGTTATAATACTTTTAATTAGAACTATTTTTTATTTTTTTCCATAGCTGACATTTATTTATTTATTTAGAAAATATTTTTTTCTTTATTTAGAAATCAACTTCATGTTGAGCACATATGGAATCCATAACCAAGAAATCAAACAAATGTGATGTGTACATAACCAAAAGATCAAACAGGGTCTTACATAAAAGCCCTCATTTTGAGATTCTCACAACAATACATGAAGAAAATGTTCATCGAATGTCATCTTCCAACCACTCAGTACATTACCACGAAGGTATATTATACATGTCTTCATCAAAGGCGTGCCAATGCTCATTATCGATATGATTCTAAACAAAAAACATTGAACCCCCAAAGAAGCCATTTAGCTAAAAAAAATTGGGATTATTGCTCAAATAAAAAAGTATTTTACACATGATAAAAAGAAACAAGTCTCAACATTATAGAGGAACACATTGGTAATATGCTACTACAATATATTTGAGGAAACAAAAACACATTTTTGCCACAATTTGCAATGAGATCATTGTATGGTATGTTGTTATCTTGAATACAAATGCAAGTGTTGCCAATATCATTTAAGAGATACTCCAAAGTATGACCCCCTTCAAAAACCATGCTCCTCATAGGATAGTTGAGATGTTACAAGATATTGACCCTGCCTTTCTGAGACTTCCATGGTACTCTCTTTGTGGGTGCTTTTTTAATGGGGAAAGGAACGTTAAGGAAATAAGACTGTCACATTGATTCCTCATGCCAATTTCCACAATATTCAAGTATCACAGTTCTAATCATATCTCTATAGTTCAAACTTAGTTATCGAATAAAAAAAATAAAAACAATTTGTATTCTTTAACTTATTCTTATTTATGTTCGAAAGTTTCACTGAAAAAATTTCAGTGAGTAAAAATTCACATGTTGCAAATAAAATAGTGGACTTAAGCGGAAGTGTAGATGGTTTATAGTTGCAAAATCTCCCATAATGTTATACCCAAGACGAAAAAATGGATTTCTATCCTCGATAGCCAACTACAACGCTAACAGCAAGCTATCATGGTCAATGCATTGGGGAAAGCAATCCAATACTCTAGGAAAAAGAAGCACATACCCATATTAAATTGGACTCACCTGCAGTATAACAAATAATAACATCAGAAGTGCATCAAAGTACAGTAAAAAACCTCAAAATTTGTATCAAAGTACAGTAAAAAGCCTCAAACACTGCATCAAAATGCGCTACCATCATTGTCATTTCTTCTTGCATTTATGGAAATCACATTTGATTGTCAAAGGCATGAGATTTTTCCAAGTACTCAAATTTCATAACATTCAAATTTCTTCAAAACATAAAATCACCTCTTCATGGCCTACTTTGGTGTAGTTTAATTCACTAGATTTGAAGCCCCACAACACCTTGTCCATTTGAAATTCAGTAGGACATTTCTTAAGATGACGACCTTGATTGAGTTGATAAATGAAACCATATTTTCTAGGGATGATCTGCAATAACACCTTGTCCATTTGAAATTCAGTAGGGCATTTCTTAAGATAACGACCTTGATTGAGCTGAGAAATGAAACCATATTTTCCAGGGATGATCTGCAATTTATTACCCCTAGACAATTTGTGAATATAATCCATATCAAAACATGTCCTTAATAAAATCACCCCAAAAGGCATACCCAAATTAAATTAATGTATGTTGAATAACAAATTTCAAGAATTTGAATCACATTTTCCACATTGAAATTTTATATGTTCTTGCAATTTTCCATAATTTCAACATTTTTATTGGATGCAACATTTTTAGTATATATTAGGTTCCATATAAAAAAATTCCAACAATTATGAGTAACTCTAACAGTAGCTTAACTGCTTATTTACATACAAATTAATAGAAAAGGTGAGAAAGTGAGTGTATTGATTTAAATCCTACTAAATAGTGGGCTACTTGTTTGCAAAACAAAGAAATTAAGTGTATCGACCTCACATGGTAAAATCCACATGAGAGTGATATTCATGTTAACAACGGAGAATTTGGCACATATCAAAAATTTTGTAAGCTCAGAGATAGGTAAACAGGAAGGCTAGATATAACCCATACAATCAATAATAATTGGCATTAGTGTGGTCATTCCAAAATGTAAGCATGTCAATGTAGTAGTTGCATTGAAAGAAAACAAGAACTCCACTTCCTAGATTAGAGAATTCACCCATCTAACACATATTCTTCTAATTCCCCCAAATTATGAGTAGTGTTGTGACCTAGAATAGAAATAAGTGTAAAATTCTCAAACTCCCTCTCTCTGTCTCACATTAGTGTATATGTATCAGAATTCCTCATCAAAGAAAAGGTTTTGAGCTTAATGCTTTGTACAAAAAAACAACTAAAAAATGAAATGAAGTCATCTAACCAAAAAAATAAACATCAATAAACTCTGAAATTAGAAATGGTTCAATCTGATAAAATTAAATAGCAAGAGGTCATCTAAATGGAGACTAGGTGTTTGTCTTAAATATATATTCTTTAATAGTAATTGATGAGCTTTCTACAGATTCTAAACAACCTTTGTCATTGCTTTAGTGTTTTTTAAACCACTTTCCTGATGATATTTTTGAGTTTTTTGAGTTCTATGTTTTCAAGCTTTGCAAATGTAACTAGTGTTTAAAATGTTTTGTAGAAGTCTAGTTAATACTACTTTTAGGTATAAGCAATATATCCCCAATTTTATGTAGTTATGATAATATTTATTAGTAGGAAATTTGCCTAGCTACATGGGCAATGCCACTGCTATCTTTTGTAAACATTTTAATTCAACATGATAGTAAATATATTGACTTTATATTAAATAATATTATAAATTCTTATTATATTTTATCAAGAGAAAAATGTAGATATATGGAAAAATTACATATTGAAATTGAGGATTCACCAATATTTGCTAAGTTTTAAAAGTAGACCTTGAAAATTTTTAACACTAACTAGAAATTATGATATTTTTATTTCTATTTTAGTGCATTCATTGTATTGTAAGGTTAGTACATACATTTGAGACACCTCTCATATAATATAATTTCAATTTTTTGTTTATTAATAAAAATCGATATCTATATTAATATATCAAAAACCACAATACAATATTAAAGTACAAGAAATAAAGAGCTCATTTATAGCTAAAGGAAAATAAGAAAGAAAATCTAGAAGTGATTGGAGTATTTTTTTTTCCTCCATAAAATGAGAACTAATACAAGTTATGTTTGATAATTTAACAAATGTCTTATATTTTTAATAAATAAATAAATTAATTTTTTTAATATTTAACCCTAATTTGTTTTTCTAATTTAAATGATTTAAAAAGAGTATTTTCAAAGTTAGCAACCATAAAATGAGAACTAATAGAAGTTATGTTTGACAATTTAACAATGTTTTACATTTTTAATAAATAAATTAATTACTTTTTTAATGTTTAACCCTAATCTGTTTTTCTAATTTAAATTATTTAAAAAGAGTATTTTCAAAGTTAACAATAAAATTGACATGTTTTTTTTATTTATCTTAAAAAAACATTAATTAGTTTCATAATTTAAATTAGAAATGTTAATTAATAAAATTGAGATTTTAGATAATTAATTTAAATAAAAGGCATTAACCTTTTTAATGGCCTAAATAAAAAATGTAAAATAAAAAGGAAATATTAAATGTAATTTAAAAATGTCTTACATTTTTAATAAATAAATTTAATATATTTTATAATGAACCCTAATTTGTTTTTCTAATTTAAATTATTTAAAAAAAATATTTTTAAAGTTATTTTTTTTATTTATCTTAAAAAGTCATTAATTAGTTTCATAATCTAAATTAGAAATGTTAATTAATAAAATTGAGATTTTAGATAATTAATTTAAATAAAAGACATTAACCTTTTTAATGGCCGGCTAAATAAAAAGTGTAAAATGAAAAGGAAACAAGAAATGTTTCAGAGTAAAAAAAAATCCCTCCTTTATCCAACAATATATTAAAACTAAATTTGAACACCTTATGGCGAGGCTTGATCCTACATTCCAAATTAGAATTCAGGAAATTAGGATTTGACAAAAGAAACTTTGTTGGAAGTCCTTCAATATTTATGAAAAATTCAGCCACGGATCTTCCCAATCCTTGCGCGCCAGACGACGAAGCCATTCAACGGATTCCATGACGTCGTTGTATGCTGCAAGAAGACAGTGCTCGAACACGAGCGTGTAATCTACTGAAATACAAATCACCCTGCACTGCTTCACAAGACAAGAGAGAAATAAGTTGAAACATCTCCAATCAACACTTCCTATACAAAAGCCCCCACCATGGAAATGAAGCACAATGGGATATTTCTCCACCTGCCTCATTTCTGGCAAAGTTTCAGGCAAATAAATGCTATCCCAAACGCTCGTACGAGGATTATGAACCAATCGATGGAAATGATAAGGAAAGGGTTGCACCAATGGAAGCTACGTGGTGATGAAGAGAAGAATGGCCCCAAAAAATATAGATCCTTTCATCAAAATCTTAGAGAACTAAGCTTGCATTGTATTATTTTGAAAGGAAAGGCGAGGAGGGTGGTTGAAGAATTTTAACAGCAGAAAGGAATGAATTCTTTATCAGGGAATTAGGTGTAATATGTTTATGGGTTATAATAAAGATTAACAAATTGAACGGTTGAACAAATCAAGATTTAGTTGACAATTAAAACAATGTGATCTAAAGGTGGAAAAAATTTCAATCGTTTGATCTATTGGCACACATAAGGACAAGTGACAGTTAGTGGAGTTGTTTTCAAATAAGAACGCTTTACGATGTAAATATACAAATAAAAATAATTCTATTATAAATAATTAAAAATAATTCTACTAAAAACAATATTATCATTGTAAACCTAAGCAAGCAATAAACTAAAGTCATAAATACTAAAAACCCAAGGGATTATAACTTTAAGAGAGGGATTATAACTTCAATAAACTCAATTCATAAATGCTAAAAATTCAAGGGATTATAATTTTAAGGGAGATAACATTAATTATAAGATTACAATGTTCAAACCTATTATTGACACCTAATCCTATGGATGGGTGTGCATATGTATTTTATATATTATTTATTATTAGGAAATAAGGAAGGCCAAGAGTCATTGGGAGCTGAATCCCAATAGCCTCACCTCCCATCTATATAAGCATGTACATTCTTCAGCTAATATACAATTATTGTTGACACCTAATCCTATGGATGGGTGTGCACATTTATTTTTGTATATTATTTATTATTAGGAGATAAGGAAGGCCACGAGTCATTGGGAGCTGAATCCCAATAGCCTCACTTCCCATCTATATAAGCATGTACATTCTTCAGCTAATATACATTGCAGATTTGAGGAGTTACCTCTTGGTTTGACATGGTATCAGAGCCAGCTCCACATTTGGCATTTCTGCCCTGTGGTGTAACTCCCTACCCTTTGCTCAGTCAAGTTTATTAATTGTTTTCTGCTGCTCCTAGTTGCTAGACTGTTTTCTGCATTTTTTTTTTCCCTAAATAGCACTGACATTTGCAGGCTCTGTCAATCTGCAAACTGCAGGCTCTGCCAGTCCAGCAGTCCTGCAACTGTCTTCTGCAGATCCAAATTCAAATTTTTTTTACGTAACGCCCTTTTGGGCCTTCTCATTCTCCTTTCCTCACCTTCTCCCTACGCCCTCTCCATTCATTTCCCTACGCCCTGCCTGCATTTCCCTACGCCCTCTCCCCTCACTCTCCCTGCCTGCATTTCCCTACGCCCTCTCCCCTCACTGCAACACCGCCCTCTCTGCAACACCGCTTGGCCTCCCACCTCTACTCCCACTGGCCTTTCCACTCCCCGGCTCTCAACGCACCCGCTCAGCTCCCTCATATAATACGACCCCCCTTTACAACCCTTTCACGCAGGCCATCTCTGTCACACTACGCTGGCCCTCTCGCCCACCCCCTCACACACTCAACCCGCCTCCTTACACTCGACTCCCACCGATTCCTTACGCTATCACACATCTTACCATAACGCTTACGCTATCACACATCTCGACTGCAACACAATCCTCACCATTACTCCACTACGCATACTCCGCCTCCGCACACCCTACGCTCCCATTGACATATAAAACACTGTGTATATTCTATTGAACGCTGTCATTTTGCGTGGTATTGAACTTGCGTGGTATTGTCATCATATATTGGCTGCGTTGTTTTATATACCACTGTATTACATTACCACTGCTCATATATGTAAACGCTGTGTGATATTAAACGCTGTCATATCCGTTGTATTGACATACGCTGTCTCTTTTTTCCGCAAACGTTGTCATTGTCATTACATTGTATCAACGTTGGTTGCATTCTTATTACGTGACTATATTAATCCAACGTTGTGTCATTACTTTGTAATGTTTTAAAATAGTTAAACGCTGCATTTAAACGCTGTGCTACCATAAGATAACACCGCCGTCCCATAGATTACTGTTGTTTGCATAAGTTCAACATTTGTTAGAATTCATTACACGCTGTTTTGATATATATTCCACGCTGTCATATATTGTCATATATTCCACGCTGTCTTATACTATCATATATTCCACGCTGTTTTATATTACCATCGACCATATTACATGCCAGCGCTGTGGGCCCCTCCCATGTCATAATACACCGCCCCTCCACTTCTTTCCACTCCCATTACATTGCGCCCCTCCCATTGCGCCTCTTCTCCCATTACGCCCTTTCAATCCCTCCCATTACGCTCCATCCATAATTCCATTTTTTTCATATATTTTGTTCCCAAAAACAAAAACAAAAATACATTTTTTTTTATGCAGAATTCAGTCTCTAGCATAGGGTGTTTTTTTTTTTTTTTACAGTCTCCAGCAAAGTTTTCTGAGCAGATATAGTTTCCAGAAAGAGTTTTTAACTCAGAAATTTTTTTTTCCAGCAAGAGTTTTTGCCTCTGTATTTGAAATATTTCAAGAGTTTGAAGTTTTTATAGCAGAATTTGTTTCCTCTTCAGAAGATTTTTCCAGCAGTCTAATGCACTCTCTCATCTCTATTGTTGGGATAGTTCTCTCTGGCAAAGAGAACTATCTTTAATGGTCTCGGAAGATTAAACACACACTCATTTTTAATGAGCTGTGGAGAGGAATCTGTGAAGGACAAGCAGAAAATCCACCAGAGAAGCCCACTTCAGACAAAGAGCTTGCCATCTGGGAAAACAAGAACTGCAAGGCCTATGCCTTGATTGCAGCTTCAGTAAGTGAAGAGGTGAGTCGCCATATTTCATCATTCTCAAATGCCTATGAAGCCTTGAAGAAACTAAAAGAACTCTATGACTCACACTCAGAATTAGAAAATGTTCAATTGATGGTTACGCTGTTCAGTCTTGAAATGAAGAATGATGATCCCCTTGCTTTAGCTTCAGAAATAAGATCTATAATGCATGACATTCAAAACACTGGTGTAAAAATGGACATACCTCTCATAGCATATGTTAAGGCATTATATCCGACTTACTCACATTATCTTGAGTCTTTGCAAGCAAGTGGAAACCTCGAACAAATCACCTTTGATAAACTTGAGCAGAAGTTTGCAGAAAGAGAGAAAGCTTTTGGGAAGATGACAGTCCCTTCATCTTCCGAAGAGGCTGCATATTTGGCACATAGAGAAAAGAATCATGCTCCAGATTCATTCAGAGGAAGAGGTGGCAGAAGAGGAAAAGGAAGAAGGAACTTCACAGAAAGAGGGGGCAGACAAGCTGACAAATCCCATCTTCATTGCACACGCTGCAATAGAGATGGACATGATGCACCCAAATGCAGAACACCATGGAACAAAATTGAGCAGCACAGAAATCAAGACAAAGGTAAAACCAATGACAAAGACAAAGGTAAAGCACCCGAATCCGCTCACTATGTTCTAGCACATTGTAACAATGGAGTAACTGAAAACCTCTTTGATGTTTCATTTACTTCATGGAGAGATGATTGGTTGCTAGATTCAGGAGCAACATGTCACATGACATTTAGAAAAGATTTTTTTGAAGATTTCACTAACAAAGTTGATGGAGCAGTATATTTCGCAGATAAATCCAAACTCAAGCCATCAGGGCTTGGCACAGTCAGGCTTAAACTGCCTGGTCTTCCTGATCATATCCTACATGAGGTTCTATACCTCCCGGAGTTGAAGAGAAACTTGCTGTCCCTGATCGAAATCCGGCAGCAAGGACACTCAGTTCACTTGTTTGATGGCAAGGCAGAGGTCAAATCAGCATCAGATCACTCACTTGTGATGGAGGGAATAGAAGAAGGGAGACTTTTGAAGCTGAAAGGTTCATCTGCTCATGCTCAAAACTTTGCATTCAGTTCATATCATGATGAAGGTACATTTCCATCAAGTCTGTTATGGCATGCTAGATTTGGACACTTAAATTATGACAGCCTTCGTTTGTTGAAGAAAAATGGTGTTGATGGACTGCCTACAATTCCTAGAAAACCTAAGGAATGTGATGCATGTATTCTAGGAAAGCATAGCAAATAGCCATTTCATGATTCACACTCAAGAGCACATAGGAAACTTGAACTTGTTCATTCAGATTTATGTGGCCCTATGCCTATTGCTTCTGCAAATGGAAACAAATACATGATGACATTTATTGATGACTACACCAGAATGTGTTGGATTTACTTACTCAAGAATAAGTCTGATGCTTTTCAAACTTTCAAGAATTTTCATGTATGGATTGAAAATGATGCACAAACACATATTGGCTCTCTACGTACTGATAATGGAAAAGAATACACCTCAAACGAATTTGAAAATTATCTTCGTCAACATGGAATCAAACATCAAACAACAGTGCCATATAATCCACAACAGAATGGTGTAGCTGAAAGAATGAACATAACCATCTTAAATATGGTCCGCTCCATGTTATTTTTCAAGAATGTAAAATTGATGTTTTGGGCTGATGCAGTTCTATGTGCTGTTTACATAAAGAATAGGTGTCCTTCAAGTTCAATTAGAAATAAAACTCTTTTTGAAATGTGGCATGGCCACATTCCTTCGGTAAAGCATTTCAGGGTCTTTGGGTCCACCTGTTATGCCTTGATACCCAAGGGTCAAAGGAACAAACTTGGTGCTAGAAGCAGAAAATGTATCTTCTTGGGGTACTCCAATACCTCCAACGGATATCGTCTCTATGATGAAGCAAATAAGAAGTTTGTGATAGCAAGAGATGTCATATTTCTTGAATCATCCAAGAGTGACAAGGTTGTTGAGCGGCAACTTGATCGCCCGGATAGATTCACACATGCAAAGTCTTTCAAAGAATTTGATAATGTGATTCCACACCTTGAAGGGGGGATTCCGATATTGAATCAAACTGTGGAATCATTTCCTGAACCACACTCTTCCCCACATGAAGAAACAACCACGGATGACACATTGGATGATGTGATCGACAGAATTGGGAGATTGAATCTTGAATCAATCCCAACTCAGTCAAGTGACCAGCCTGGGCCATCTCCGAAAGGTCCCCCCAAATGGCTGACAAAGACACTGGAGGATGTTCATCCTGATGAGGTTGGAAAAACAGGAACAAGAAGTTCCACTCAAGAGATCGAAGGTGATGTAGATAATTCTGATTCCCCTGTTGATATGGATATTGCTTATAACCGTGAGTTGAGTTTGTCTACAGATCATGAACCAACTTCCTTCAAAGAAGCCGCTTCTCATGATGAATGGAAAGAAGCGATGCAGAAGGAGTATGATGCCTTGATAAAGAATGGCACTTGGAAGCTGGTTGATCCGCCTTTGGGAATGAAACCAATTGGCTATAAGTGGGTCTACAAGAACAAGTACAAAGCAGACGGCTCACTTGACAAGCACAAGGCCAGGCTTGTGGCAAAAGGATTCGCACAGAAGGAAGGAATTGATTATGAAGAAACGTTTGCTCCCACAACAAAATGGACCACCATCCGGACTCTCTTTGCCTTAGCAGCTCAGAGTGGATGGAAAGTCCATCAGATGGATGTAAAAACAACCTTCTTGAATGGAGATCTAAAGGAGAAAGTTTATATGTCCCAGCCAGAAGGATTTGTGATAAAGGGTCAAGAACACAAAGCTTGCAAACTTGTAAAATCCTTGTATGGCCTCAAGCAAGCACCACGAGCCTGGTATGAGAAATTGACCGAGCATCTTCTGAAACTTGATTTCAAACACTTGGATCTTGATGATGCAACTTTGTTTGTTAAGAAAGTTGGAAAAACAGTTGTATATCTTGTGGTATATGTAGATGATCTTTTGATAACAGGAAACAATGAGAGCTATATTACATCCATGAAGAAAGAGTTGAAGAAAGGTTTTGAAATGATTGATTTGGGTCATGTTCATTACTATTTGGGTATTGAAGTAATTCAACATCCTAAATTCATATTTCTTTCTCAAAAGAAGTACATTGGAGATCTCTTGAAAAAATTTGGCATGGATGATTGTAAACCCTTAGGCACTCCAATGGAACAAAACTTGAAGCTCACATCTGTTGAAGGGAAGGAATTTGAGGATGCAACTAAGTATAGACAACTTGTAGGAAGTCTTATCTATCTGACCACCACCAGACCTAACATCTCATTTGCTGTTGGAATCCTCTTAAGGTTCATGCAGAAACCTTGTGAAGGACATTGGTCTGTTGCAAAAAGAGTACTAAGGTACTTGAAGGGGACTCAAGACTTTGGACTCAAATATACACAAGTAAGCGACTTCAACTTGACCGGATACTCTGATTCAGACTTTGATGGCGACAAAGAAACAGGGGTGTCTACTACAGGTTACACCATGAGTCTTGGATCAGGAGCTGTCTCATGGAGATCACGCAAACAGTCAGTTCCAGCAGACTCCACGACCGAGGCAGAATATGTGGCAGCAGCTGAAGCAACAAAGGAAATTGTGTGGCTCCGGAAAATCCTGGAAGATTTGCAGATGAAACAGATGTATTCCACTCCACTCATGATCGACAACACTTCTGCAATAAAGTTGGCTAAGAACCCAAAGTTCGATGATCGAACAAAGCACATCAATACAAAGTACCATCTCATTCGACATCATGTTCAAGCCAAGACCATCCATCTACATCATTGTTCCACAAATGAGCAAACTGCTGACATCTTCACCAAAGCACTTGGAAGAGAGAAGTTTGAAAAGTTCAGATCGATGCTTGGACTCACCAACATCCCTGCGGATTAAAGGGGGGAATGTTGACACCTAATCCTATGGATGGGTGTGCACATTTATTTTTGTATATTATTACCTATTGTGTTAACAATATGTCTTAATGGGGCCCTAGGCTTATGAATCTTCGGGAGACCATAGATCCGGGGGGTAAGTGGATTACTCCTAATGATGTGATTAATCTGAAAGTACATTAATCTACAATATAATAATTAATCATTGTTGTTCATAAAAAAGATAAATATCATAAACCAAATAGATAGATACTATAAACCATAGTCATATTAATAGAAATCAATTAACTAATAATTAAAAATAATTATAGTTATCAAATATTATTTATTTATAAATATTAACAGTAAATTTTTATTGCTATTTAAATTTTATTATTATTATTATTATTTGTAAAGGGGATAAATATTACAAACCATATGGATTGATACTATAATATCCACCACATTATTAAATGTGTTTGATATAGGAAGATAGGTATCAATAGATATAGATTTACTATTAATATTAATAGGCATAATAATAAATATATAAATATAATAATAATTGCATTATAAAATATTATTATCATTATATTACAAAAAATTATAATAAAACCAAAAAAATTATATTATAAACCGAATGGATTATAAACCCAAGAAATTTATATTAAACCGTAGGATTAATATTATAAACCCTATCAATAATATTATACCTTAGTAATATGAACTCTTAGATCAATAAACCCAAGGGATTGATATCATAAACCCAAGGGATTAATATTGTAAACCCAAGGTATATAAAGCCTAAGATAAATATTATAAACCCAAGTAATTTATATTATAAATCTAATGGATTATAACCCTAAGAGATTTGTTTCAAACCTTGGGATTAATATTATAGACCCTGTCAAAAATATTATTCCATAAAAATATGAACCCTTATATTAATAAACCCAATGGATTGATATTATAAGCCCAAGGCACTAATAAACCAAAGGAATCAATATTAAAAACCCAAGAGAATAATTTTAACCCAAGGGGATAATATTATAAACCCAAGGTTTATAATATTATAAACCTATGAGAATAATATTAAACCCAAGGGAATAATGTTATGAACCCTAAAACAAGCATGGTTCACTATGGTTACTTCTCATATTGAAACAAACTTTGTACAATCCGATGTTGGACCATGGTTGACCATGATTGATTTTCATATTGAGAGACTTTTTGTCATAATGCAACGTTGGACCATGGTTGACCCTGGTTGATTTTGATATTGAGACAATATTTTTCACAATGCGATGTTGGACCATAGTTGACCATGATTGACCATGGTGGACAATGCTTGATTTTCATGTCGAGACAATCTTTGTCACAAAGCGACGTTGGACCATGGTTGATCATGGTTGACCACGTTTGATTTTCATATTGAGAAAAACATTTCTCACAATGTGACATTCGACCATGGTTTACCATGGTTGATTTTCATATTAAGACAATATTTATCATAATGTGACATCAGACCATAGTTAACAATGGTTGAAAGTTGTTGACCATGGTTGATTTTCATACTGGGACAATATTTGTCAAAATGTGACGTTGGACTATGGTTAACCATCATTATAAACCCAAGGGATCTATATTAAACCCTAGGATTAATATTATAAACCCTATGAATAATATTATACCTTACGAATATGAACCGAAAAATTAACAAACCCCAGGGACTAACACTAAAACCCAAGGGGATTATAAACCCAAAGGAATAATATTAAACCCAAGGAATTAATATTATAAAAACAAGGTATATAAAACCTAAAATAAATATTATAAACCATAAAATAAACATGTTTGACAATGCTTGAGCATGGTTGATTTTCGTATAGAGACAATACTTGTCATAATATGACGTTGGACCATGGTTTGTCATGATTGACGATGATTGATTTTCATATTGAGACAATATTTGTCATAATGCAATTAATAAACCCAAGGAATTCATATTATAAGGCCAATGGATTACAAACCCAAGGGATTTACATTAAACCCTAGGATTAATATTATAAACTCTATCAATAATATTATATCGTAGGAATAGGAACCCTTACATTAATAAACCCAAGGGATTGATATTATAAAACCAAGGCACTAATAAACCTGAGGATTTAATACTAAACACCCATGGGTTTATTAACTCCAGAGCAAATGTTTGAGCATAACATCTTCCATGTTGTTGTGTGTATCCCTTAACAACCATTATTGCTTTATGCCTTTCTATCCATCCCCCTACATTTCTTTTGGTCTTATAGATCCATTTTATACACTTATGATTTATTTTCCTTACCGAAGACTCACTAAATCCCATGTATAATTCTTTTTCATAGCCTCTATTTACTCATCCATTGTTTCTACCCTTGTTTCCTCATTAATCACATCTTCAAAATTAAGTGGATCATTTACAATTGATATAAAGCAAAGAGAGAATTTAGACCTACACCACTTTCACCTTTATTTTGCTCATAAATATCTCTCAAAATTATAAATGTTTGTCTTCCCAATCTTGCCAAAGTTGGATTTGATGTGTCACTTAAATTTTAAGTTGTAGTTTTCCCTGTTATCACTCAGTGATTTCTCAAGGTTAAAGAAAGAAATAGTCTGAGGTAACCACAAACCTACTTCAAACTCTAGGATCTAGCCTTCGTAGGGTTCAGAGTCAGCTCTCTCTTTAAGATTTATTTTTGTTTGATTTGTAAATGTTATGCTAGGTATGAATGGGAAATTTTGGTTTTGGTTTTGATTGATTTGGGGGGGGGAATCACTTGAAGTATGGATAGTGGGAAATCTATTTGTTCATTGGGCTATGGAGTCTAAATCAAGCTAATAGAACTGGGATCAAGGCCAAAAGGTCAAATGTATTCAGGGCAAGATAGATAACCCTTGAAGTTCTTGGAAAATGCTTTTTGTGAGGTGGTATGATCGGGATAAAGAGCACTTAAGAATCCCTTGATCTGGAAAAGGGAAGTAGTAGGCAGAGGTCAAACGAGTGAGAGAGAAATTAAGAATTCTCTACACTGGAAACCAGAGGAAAACATAAAAATTATGACTAGTTAAAAACATGGTGCTTTTAACAAATCTTGTAGTAACACTCCTAGTTATACATTCAAATTTAGAATAAACATATATGGATGCATATAACTAATAAAGAAAATAGTGACAAGTAAGGAAATACTTCACTCCAGATAGCTCATCATAGGAATCCTGAAGTATGATGCCAATTGAATTGATTCAGCCTGCTACTTGAAATTCGAAACAAAAAAGCCTTCAATGTCCAACAAAAATGACTATAGAAATCTCCAGAAATTTTATTCCACACAAAATACTTCAAAGAGTGAAGTATTTATACAAATTCTATACTAGAATATCTTGAAAAAATATCAAGATTGGTTTAAAAATATCTCCAACTGTTTTACATATATAGAACTTAAGTAAAGGACACTCAAAACTAATGCATCTATTTGGCACTATTTTTTATGGATAGGTGATGACAAAGAGGATAATTCGAATTTGATATCAACTTTTAGTTGATGATGAGGCATCGAAGTCACTAACTGTTTCCTTCCTTTGTGCATTTTGCTCCAGAAATTATGCAAAATTGGGGTCCAATGATACCTTTTTATATCTCAATCTGAAATAGATTTGTAAAAATTTAAAGAGGTTATTTTAGATAAATATGTTGTTGAGATAAACCTCTCTCAATTCCCTAAAATTATGCTCTAGCTGTAAAGATAGGATGTAAAGATGGAGAGTCTAAAAAATAGGCTGTAAAGATGCGCATTTATCTCTCATTCTGTAATACCTGTGAAAAACATGAGATAGGTTTTTTTAGATGGGTCTGTTATGAAAAAAAACCTCCTTCCTTTTGTAAGATGTATTTCTGATTGGCCACAATATTCTCTACAAAATGATGACTTAACAGGAATTTTCTGTAAAAGGCGCTTTCAAATATTGTTTAATATTTCCAAACTCATAATGGCTGTTAGAAAAGTGAGAGAGGTTTTTGTAGGTGGAAATCTTAGGAACATAAATCAACTTCCGTTTTCCAAAATGCATCTTGGATTGGTCACAATAGTTTCTTCAAAACTATGAATTTAAACAGGAAATTTCTGCAAAATTGTACCTTCATGCTCTGTTTTCATCATTTAATCTTACTGTTCTGTCAACTATTTTTTCTTTTACTTCCGATAAACTTCATTGTTGGTGAAAGTATTTTCATCTCTGTTTAACCATTACTGCCTCTCTTTTTACTTTTACTGTTTTACCTTGACTTCTATGTAACTTTGTTTTAACCTTGTGACTTTCACTCTGATTTTTACTGATACACTTTAACTGTCTCTTTTTTCACTGTCACTGTGAATTCTAGTTTCACTTTTACCATTCACTGTGAAAATTTCATCATTATGATCTCTCTCTACATAAATTACTTCTTTATGTTCTGCTGCCTGGAATATTTTGTTAAAGAATATCATTTAAAATTCATTTATTTATGAACTCTTGGAGTAAAACAGATCTTTAACTAGTATTTAAATTGTTTTATCCAAATTCTCCTTTTGCTAACGACCTGCAAAAAAATAAAAATTGTTAATAAAACAGAGGTCTGCATGGAGGGATAATGGCTTTTGACTGGTTTTAAACAAGAAACAAGGGTTTCCTAAGTATTTTTAATGGGAAATTGGGCTGTAATTCTTTTGAAAAGGGATTAAAGAGGCTTAGGATACCTGCAGAGGTTTT
>CM076576.1:123145894-123255248 GCA_034641835.2 Pinus albicaulis
CTGCGCAATAGGGCCAGAAACACGCGGAAGTTAGAAATTTTAATGTTTTAGGGTTTTATGTGAGAAAAACAACATAAAAATAGGAAAAAAAAAATCTGAAAAGAAACCCTAGGGTCTGAAGTAGCTGGATATGCAGGAATATGAAAAACGACAGCGGTCGTAATTGAAAACCCGTGTGGAGTCGCCAATTGTTAGTATGAATCCTTTGTCGAAGTGTACGAAAAAAGACCACTTTAGCTACGCATAACTAATAGCCCTAACATCAAAGATGGCTGCCAATATCTTCAGATCTGCAGTTAGTTGATCAAGACAAGAGCTGCAAAAAACCAGATCTATGCATAGAAAGACATTAAGCAATAAAAAGAAGGGTTTGCTCCATATATCCAATAGACAAGACAAGAACAATTTTTGAAAGAATTTTTGTATTAAGGGCACCTGGGAGAAAAACAAGAAGGCGTATCCAATTCTCCTCAATGGGATGGGTTCTTGGAAGTCCTCAGCACTTCAGATCTAGAATCTCTCTCTCTTGTTGGTGTAGAAAACCTAGACAAAGATAGAACTCAAAGGGAGCTCACACGACAAATAATGTAGAAAAAAGTGACCAAGTGTATAGATCCAGAGTGATCTAATAGGCAACAAAAGGTGAAGAATGGTAGGAAAAACCCTCCTATTTATAACAAAATATTGGGTCATTCTAGATCTTGGTGCATGATCAAAATAATGTTAACCAAATATAGATCCACCTTTTATGGAATATTGTATTATATTTGTTGGAGGGAAAAAGTATTTGACTTGGGTCAAATCCCTTTATTTGTTGATAATAAATAAATAAATGATTTATTTATCTTTTTAAGGAAGTGGTTGAAGGATAATTAAATAAATAATGATTTATTTAATTATTTGTGGGTGATTTGGTCATATTTAACAAGGAATATTATCTAAATAAGATTTAAATAATTATTCCTAGAAAATAATAAAATAAATAAAGGTTTATCTAATTAATTTCTTTGTTTTGGGTTAAACATGATTAGGAATAATAATTAAATTATGGTTTAATTAATTATTCCATGAGGAAAATCAAACAAATATATGGTCATACATGAATGACTTACTTAACGCAGTTGAATCCCAAAAATGATATCTAATATAATGCACTGCGGAAACCCCTCATACTTAAAAATATAGGTTTGTTTAATATTTCCTTTTGGGGTTTCTTGTTTAGACCATAAGCAACCTAATAAATGTGGTTTATTAAGTTATTTTACATAGTGAAAGCAATTTTACTCAGGGTAAAATTGGTCTTACATGGTGTACTTGGGTCCATCTAATGATAATAGGTTAGATGACCAAAAAATGGTGTAACAATAATTAATATTTACATTACATAAATAATCATGGAAATATATTCCATCACTTATATCTAAGGTTATATGACTAGAAACTAGAGGAGGGACTTCAAATATCCCCCCAACTCTAGGCTAACTACATTGTTGTTCTTACTTGAAATCAACCAACCCCTAGCCAAATTCAGAGCCTAAGGAGTGAAGTGTTAACGGGAATCAACATAAGTCACATGAACAATCACATGGGAATTCAGACTCCACAGTGCCTCCACCGGGAATCCAGGAATCCACAATACATAGTGTCTTTATCCAACACAACCATTTCAAGGAATCTAGAGAATCTAATTCTCCACCACACAATTGTTTTAGGGAATCCAAAACACTCAGTTCCCCACTAATCATATTTGGATCAAGGACCTAAGTGATAGCTCAAATTTCAAAGTGTTCGAAAGTGTGTCAAACCTAAGTGAACAGATAGATCTCGTCTTGCTAATTCCAAAGCCGTGAACGGTTCGAAAAACTGACACCGTATGAAGAAGTTATCATGATTTGAAAATTCCATTAAACTGTAATTTTTTACCTTTGACCAAGTTTGACTAGGCATTTGACTATTCAGAAAAAAAAAAAAATATTACAGGGAATATTCCCCATAATATTCCCTTCAGGCCAGTTAGATGATGACAAGTGGCATTATTTGATTGGGTTAAGGTTGTACGAGTGTGTTTTGGTGGCCAATTGGAGGGAAACATGTGGCTAGCCCTAAGAACGCCACGTGTCCCCTAGAAGGTGTAACAAAATTTTATGGAGGCCATTGGGTTCAATCCCGCGACCTCCAACCTGCGCACCAAGAATTCCACCAATAGGGCTACACAAAGTGACTTAAAATTTATAGGTCCTTGGAAATATTTAAGGTTTGAAACCTTTGCACATGGCGGGGGGGGGGACATTGGCAATCCCAACCCGCCGACGGTCCATTATATATAGTCACATGGCACACAAAACCATGACATCAAATGGTTACGTCGATAGAAAACTAAAACCGTTTTATGATTCGACCTTGTCACATTTCGGGGTTTACTCCAAAGTTAAATGTCAAAGATTATGGAACTCCACCCTAAACTCCGGTTCAAAAGGGCTTCAACCAGATTTTTTGCATGGGGTTCCGCTCCAAGTTTAATGAAACTACGAGTTTGGGGGTCGACATGTGGCCACCCCCTACCCAAAACAGTTAAGCCTAATGGTTAGCTTGGCAGTTTTTTAGGTGCGCCTTTGTTTTTGCGCATTTCTTCCAAATGTAACTACAGTTAAGTGTGGTTGCTCCAGATTTAGTGGAGCTGATTTAGGGGTCACTGGAAAAAATTTGTTTAGGCTCTATCTTGAGCTAGATTCGACCATTCTTGATCTAGGGTAAAATCTTGATACCCTTAACCAAGGCCTTTTAATTCAACTGATAATTAGAATTACACTTAATTCAGACGTTAAAGAACATAGATGAAAAAGTTTATGTTGTAAATAAAAGGGACATAAATGAACAAGATCAACAATTATAAGAACATGTCGTTTGATGACAAAGTTCATCAAGGAGGGACTACATCTCTGGGCCTCGGTGTCAAGATGGTGTAGGCCACTGCATTATGTGTTGTAAGAAGAAGATGTACATGGATGTGTTTCCCTATGAAATACAAGGAAAAAATTCCCTCACGCAGGAGTGGCTTGACTTCTTTAAGAGATGTTCCACTGCGGAACTCTCATACATAAAGAAAGACTCCTATCAGTATGACCATAGCTGACATGTAATAAATAAGAGTATCTCGCCAATCCTGGAAAACATGGGATCTCAACAATACACATCTTAAAAAGAGCATCCCGCCAATGTGGCATAAAAGGGATCTCATACATGACACAAATCCATAGCTGAAAATACATCAATAAAAACACAAGGCAAGATCCCATGAGTCATGTATCAACAGAGATCTGCAAGACACAATTCATCTCAAAGAGAAATAAATAAGAAGTACATGGAATCCACATCATATACCTCACACTGCCATCTGCAGAAGGCTTAGCTTCTCTACGGCTGAATCTGAAAACACCATCAATCTTGTGGCGTTGAAAAAGGTGAAAACAACTGCTCATTTGTGGAAATATGACACCTACATAACCCACTTCCAAAAGTGGCTAAAAATTCAAAAACTCAGATGAAGAAATTGAGCATGCCATTAGACTTGTGGCGTCGAGTAGTGTAGAAATGACATAAAATTTGTCTCATTTGGACAAAGTTAAAATTTCGCCCTCCTGAAAGTTGGCTTCAATCAAGGTTCCTCCTACCTCTTTTATGGCTGATGGTTCCACATGACCTGCAATAAAAAAATAATAAACCTCGGTCTGTGTGCGCGCACTCCTCTAGTCCATGGCCTGGGTGCACTTATGAAAACTAGGTTTAAATATTGCAACATTGACAGACTTTCCAAAGAGGTCTGTTAGGTGATTTGGTCAATTTGGGAAATTAATTAGGAGAGGTCGAGGGATCAAATCCCGCCTCCTCTGAAATAAGTCAATTTCCATTTTTTAAAACCATGACATATTTATTTTAATACCCAACGGGTATTTTTTTAAACATAAATGTGGGGGTCGAGCTTGCATTGGGCGGCCCGCCCCCGGATTCTCCGCCGGTGCCGTTTAATTGCATGGAAGGGTTGTTGGACAGATGGGGCCCGCAGGAGTCACGGCCTGTTAGGCCTTAAAAAATATTTCATTTGTTTTAAAATTCATTATGATAGTAACGTGCGGGTGGGGTGGTGGTGGTGGTGGCCCACCACCCTCCTAGTTTTTTTTTTTAATAATTTTTCTATTTTAAAAGGTAATTGGTCAGTTTTGAAAAATTCGATTTTGGTCGTAGGAGTCATTTTAAATAGGCCACAATTTTTCCCGAAATCTGGCTGGAGCTGGCCGATATCTGGTGGCTGGAAAAGATCAAATTTGTGTCTTCATTAAGCCTGCCAAGTCACCAAGTCAACACGAAACTTTGACCGGCTCTAACTTTTGCATACGAGCTCGGTTTGACGAACTATTTGCACCACTGCGATCAGGACGACGAGATCTATGCTCTAGTCCTAGTTTGAGAGAAATCCAAACACTTTGATTTTTTGAGCCCTTTGTGCTGAGCCACTTGTACTTGTACCTATTTAATCCACCTGGATCATTCCTCCCCACTGAGCAGCTTTTGGTCCTCCAAAAGCATCAAGCTTTACCTATCATTAACTATCTGCAAATGTCATTGAAAGGCACATCCCTACATGACTCCTTCACCTGGCGTACTTCGGAATCAAGATGCAAAGCCATCATGTACAATTGCTACAATGCAATGTCTGAAAAGGCACATCCCTTGAAGACTCCTTCACCTCTCGTACTTCGGAATCAAGACGCAAAGCCATCATCTACAATTGCTACAATGCAATGTATAAAAAGGCACATCCCTTGAAGACTCCTTCACCTCTCATACTTTGGAATCAAGATGCAAAGCCATCATGTACAATTGCTGCAATGCGATGCTTGAAAAGGCACATCCCTTGAAGACTCCTTCACCTCTCATACTTCGGAATCAAGATGCAAATCCAACACCTACAACTATGGAACTGCAAATGTATGAAACGACACATCCCTTAAAGACTCCTTCACCTCTCGGAATCAAGAATCCCGACACTTGCCTAAAGCTGCAACGAACATTACACTCTCAATGTGACCGATAATGACCCAAATATTTCCATACTTGCCAGGAGTTTATAACATGTACTCAGTGGCCAAGTTTACAGAAAAATGGAAATCATACCTTTGCAAAATTACAAGACTAGACCTCATCTTTGCATTTCGAAGTGATGGAAAAACACCTCATCACTTTTACATGAAAGAAATGCATCAGACGACTAATAAAACATGACCAAAATAGAATCGTCACATCTCGAAGTGATGGCAACACATCATCACTTTTACATGAAAGAGATCCAACACATGAATTATAAAATAAGGCCAAAAAAATATCATGGTTGCTTAAACGAGTGATGGAAGCATATCATCAATTTTATAATAAAAATGCGACAAACGGTTTACAAACATGGCCATGAAAAACTTACATCTCTAGAAAAAAACAATCTAGAAGAACCACTTCTCACTTATTAAAGCGAGTGGATCATTTCCCTGTGGTGAAATTGCTCGTCGATCAGCTCTTTTGACTAGTGTATGCACGAGCGCTTTGTCTTTAATGCACTGCTCTGGATGAAGTTTCTAACATGTGGCTCTTTGGTGGCCACTTCAATCGCAATGGGTGCAAAATTTCTTTTTCCTCCAAACCTGCTTAACTGAATTCTTTCCCTGTTGGGGAGAAGGCTTTTCATTTTTCTTCCTCCTTTGTGTTTCCATCCTCTTCCAGCACTTAGAAATCACATGGTTATTTAAACCACAAAAATAACAAGTTTTACGATTCCATATTTCACGACCGTGGTTATCAATATTCTTATAATTAAAATGCACTCTGGAATAATGAGACTTAGTATACCTTCTGCGATGGTCTCTGGTGCGATCACGATGATGGGAGCTCGCCTCAATTCTTTCACAACAATATGCACTACCATGGAACGATGACGAAGTGTCCCCATCATTCCTCTTCCTTGGAGAGTTCATCATTATCTATTTTCCCTTGATGTCCTTCGAACATCCTTCGTCAGTGTACCCAAAACCTGCATAACGAGGTCTCTACACAACCTCCAATGGTTTGGTTATGCCTTGGCCACGAACGCCAAGTCCTCCTCCTCTGTACCCCATTTTGGTGAGGAGTCTCATGCCGGTACTTTTGATGGGTATCTCCACACTTCCAACTGAAATTATATCATGTGAAGAAACTGAAGAAAAATCAACATTGTTTACCTTAGGTGTTGATTGTGAAACAGATGAAGATAGCTGTTGTAAGCGCTCGTTGTGCTTCACTTCCGTCAATGCCTCTGACACATATTGTAACTGAAGTTGTAACTGTTGCATCTCTTCCTTCTCTTTCTGTAGGAATGCTTTTAAGGCATCATGATCTCTCTGAAGAGTTTCAATTTTGCATTTCAAATCTTCCCACGCCTCTGTTGTGGCTTGCAACTTAAGCTGCAACTGCTACTTCTCCTCCTTCTCTTCATGTAGGAACGCCTTCAAGGCATCATGATCTGCTTGCAGAATTTCATTTATGCACTTCCAATCTTCCCACACTTCTGTTGTGGCTTGCAACTAAAGTTGCAACTGTTGTTTGTTCTCCTTCTCTTTGTGTAGGAGGGTCTTCAATTCTTCGTTCTCTTCTGCTTGTTTTTCGTAAGCCTCGTACAATATGTGCGCTTTCTCAAACACCCTGAGCATGGTTTCATAGATGTCCTTGACATTCTCCATGGCTCAACTCAGCAAATGTTCAATGTTCATGCCTGCAATCCAATCAACAACAATACCTGCTCTGATACCACTTGATCCAGGGTAAAATCTTGATACCCTTTACCAAGACCTTTTACTGCGGCTGTAATTGTAATTGCATTTAATTAAGAAGTTAAAGAACATAAATGAATAATTTTATGCTGTAAATAAGAGGGACATAAATGAACAAGATCAGCAATCATAAGAACATGTCATTTGATGACGGAGTTCATCTAGGAGGGACTACATCTCCAGGCCTCGGCGTCAAGATGGTGTAGGCCACTGCATTATGTGTTGTAAGAAGAAGATGTACATGGATGTGTTTACCTATGACATACAAGGAAAAACTGCCCTCACGCAGGAGTGGCTTGACTTATTTAGGATATGTTCCACTGTGGAACTCTCATACATAAAGAAATACTCCTATCAGTATGACCATAGCTGACATGTAATAAATAAGAGTATCTTGCCAATCCTGGAAAACAAGGGATCTCAACAATACACATCTGAAAATGAGCATCCCACCAATGTGGCATAAAAGGGATCTCATACATAACACAAATTCATAGCTGAAAATACATCAATAGCAACACAAGGCAAGATCCCATGACTCATGTATCAACCGAGATCTGCAAGACATAATGCATCTCAAAGAGAAATAAATGAAGAAGTACATGGAATCCACATCATTTACCTCATAATGCCATCTGTTGAAGGTTAAGCTGCTCTGCAGCTGAATCTGAAAACACCATCAATCTTGTGGCGTCGAAAAATGTGAAAACGACTGCTCATTTGTGGAAATCTGACACCTGCATAACCCACTTCCAAAAGTGGCTAAAAATTGAAAACTCGGATGAAGAAACTGAGCAAGCCATCAGACTCGTGGTGTCGAGTAGTGTAGAAATGACATAAAATTTGTCCCATTTGGAAAAATTCAAAATTTCACCATCCTGAAAGTTGGCTTTAATCAAGGTTCTGTCTGCCTCTTTTCTGGCACATGGTTCCACATGACCTGCAATAAAAAATTAATAAACCTCGGTCTGCGTGTGTGCACTCCTCTACTCCATGGCTTGGGCGCACTTATGAAAATCAGGTTTAAATATTGCAACGTTGACAGACTTTCCAAATAGGTCTGTTAGGCGAGTTGGTAAATTTGGAAAATTAATTAGGGAGGTTGGGGGATCAAATCCCGCCTCCTGTGAAATAAGTCGATTTCCGTTTTTTAAATCCGTGAAATATTTATTTTAATACCCAACGAGTATTTTTTAAACATAAATGTGGGGGGTCAGGCCCACATTGGGCGGCTGCCCCCGGATTCTCCGCTGGTGCCGTTTAATGGCATGGAAGGGTTGTTGGACAGTTGGGGCCTACAGGGGTCATGGGCTGTGGGCCTTAAAAAATATTTTGTTTGTTTTAAAATGCATTATGATAGTAACGTGTGGGTGGGGTGGTTGAGGTGGTGGGGGTGGTGGCCCACCATCCTCATATTTTTTTTTTTTAAATAATTTCTCTATTTTAAAAAGTAATTGGTCAGTTTTGAAAAATTCGATTTTGGCCGTAGGAGTCATTTTAAATAGGCCACAAATTTTCCCGAATTCTGGCAGGAGCTGGGCGAATTCCGGTGGCTGGAAAAGGTCAAATTTGTGCCTTCATTAAGCCTGCCAAGTCACCAAGTCAACTCGAAACTTTTACTAGCTCTAACTTTTGCATATGAGCTCAGTTTGATGAACCGTTCACACCACTACAATCAGGATGAGGAGATCTATGCTCTAGTCCTATTTTGAGAGAAATCCAAACACTTTGATTTTTGAGCCCTCTGTGCTAAGCCACTTGTACTTGTACCTATTTAATCCACCTGGATCAATTCTGAGGGTGTGATAAGTCAATTTCGACTATCTCATACATTCCAGAATCATTAGTGAGGGTATCAGAGCCATCAGAGGACTTATGAGTGATATTTTTCTTCAAAGAAGTTCTAAGGGGCACCAGGAACACCAGGGGCCAACAGTAGTTTGAGGCATAGCCAGGGCAGCTAAAGGCCTTTCTCAAAAATCCAATAGTGAATGTTGGATGTTTCATACATTATGGAACTAATGGTGTGGTTTGAAGAGCCTATAGAGGACTTCTTAAGGCCGAGTTTCTTCAGAGGAGTTCAAGGGGCCACTAAGGCCATCAGGGGCCAACAGGAGAATGAGGCCTATCTAGAGCAGCCCGTACCCATTCTCAGCAAACCAATAGTCATTTCTGATTGTATTGATACTTCTAAATCCATTGATGGATTTTTCGGAAGCTTTTGAGGACTTCTGAAGGTTGATATTCTTCAGATACGTTTTTAGTGAACCCAAAGCCAAGGGGTGCCACAAGGTGTTGGAGGCATAACCGAAGAAGTAAAAGGCCAATTTATGAAAATGAATGGTATATTCTGACTATTTCAAACATTTTGAATCTAATTAAAGGATTTTCAAAGTCATTGGGAGACTTTCGAAGGTTTAGAAGCCCCAGATAAGCTTTCGGCAACCCAAGGCCAATAGTGGATGGAGGCCTAGATTGGGGAGCCAGTGCTCATTTTGAGAAAATGATCAGTCTATTTTGTATGGCTGATGTGTGCTGGAGATATTAGAGAATTTTTCAGGGACATAAAATTATTTCTTAAATGGTAGTGCCACAGAGAAGCTCAGGGAAGCTTCAGTCACCGACAACAGAAAATCAATTCTAAGGGAACCTAGTTCTTTCTTCAGAGTGATGACAGCCATTCCAGAGGTATGATGGTATTATAAACCCAATGGTACAGTCAAAATAACCATTGGAGTTGATTTTGTAACTTGTAAAACATATTCTCCATCATAATCCCAAAGAGCCAAGTCAGTTGACAAAGGCTCAAGGAGACGTAGCCCACAATATTCGGGTGAACTCCTTTATAAAATTTCTTGTTATGTGTTGATTCTTATTTTCTACCCTTTATGGTTTTTTCACATGCTTAATATCAGAAAAAAAAAATGTTCTTAAAGCACTTAAATAGTTAGAAAAAATACACTTGTTTTCAAGTATAAAATTCCGCACAGTCATGTATAAGCAAGATCTTTTATTTGTTTAACTGAGTGGGAGGTGCTTGTGCATAATAATTTCAAGTTATCCACCCATTTTCAGATTAGCTGGTATCAGAGCACTAGGTTTATTTCTTGACAAAGCACTAGGTTTCTTGATTGACAAAGCACTATCTTTCTTGTTGACTTGAAAGGTGTTTAACAGTGCAAACAATTTTACTATTTGCAAATTGAATGTTGCTTACAAGTTTTAGTTTTCTAGAGGTGAAGGGGAAGCTACTGTTAGTTAAGTCCAGAAGAGGATAAGAAGGAATAAGGGATGAAGGCACATTCCTTACCCAAAGGACCTCAAGGCAACCCTTGAAGCACAAGAGGGTTTGTTTGCAAAAGGCTTCTTGAAGAAGAGCTTGACTCTACAACCATTTTGTTTTGAAGCTTTGTCAATTGCTTTTGAAATATTTGTCAATTTATGTTGAAGTTATTTATTTCATTTTCATAAGATGAAAACTTCTTCAAGTGAGGTTTCAAAATCTTCCTCCTTCACAAGATTCTTCGATGAAGAAATGAAGCGAGACTCCACATCCTAAAGGATAGGGTGCAAATTCTTTTTGAAGATAGAAAGGAAAGCACTAGACTTCGTGAGAAATTGGTTGTTATGAAGAAAGAGAAAGAAGGAATTCTTCAAAGAATGCATGAGATGGAGATGCAGCTCCATCAAGCCCAAGAGGCCTTAACCAAACACATGCATGAAGCAGAGGTAAAACACTCAAATTTGTCTTCAAATTCCTCTTTAGATAAATTTGTAGGTTCATTTAAAAATCACACTAGAGATATAGGGTCCAATTTGATGTTAAAAATGGGCTATGAAGGCAAGGGTCTAGGAAAACATGCACAAGCTATGATTGAACCTATTTTGGTTGAGGAAAGGCCTAAGAATTTTGGTCTTGGTTATGTTCAATCTTATGGCAAAAACTCTACAGCCATGAAGGCATTTGAGACAACTTCAAAAAGAACATTTGTTACAAGTTATATACCACAAACATGTCAAGTTTTTTTTCAAGTTGATTTCCATTGTTTGAAGCCTATGTTACAGCAAGATGTGTGTAGACATGCAGCTTATGGCAAGCATGAGAATTCGGATAGATATCAAGACAAGAACACTGATGTTAGTCTTCAAAGGAAAGTTGTAACCTTTATAAGTTCATATCCTCAAGAAGGTAAAAAATATGGACATGTGAAGCAGCAATTGAGGTATAATTATTTCCATAGTCAAGTTGATTATGTTTCTGATAAGCATGGAAAATCTACATGCTTGAATGAAAGAAATAGTTGTTGTTCCTATTGTGGTATGTTTAACCATGAAGTTTCGAGATGTTGGAAGAGATTGAAGGCATACAAGAAATAGTTGAAGCAAAGGAAAATTACAAAGAATATGTAAAAGACTTGCACACATTGCCAGAAAAAGGGAGATTTTATTTCCTAATGTTAGACATTTCATCCAACTTATCATCCCAAGCATTTGAAGCAACAGGATAAATATACTGGTGAAAGTGGAACCAAAGATTCCATCATTGATGTGAGAATAGATGTTTCACATGAAGAAGATTTTTAGCATCAAAAATCGCCATAGAAGTGGTTTGGTAAGAAGTGTTTTGACTTCTTAACTTAGTAAGACATACATTCATTTGTACATATGCAAATTTTAGTCATGTATGCATTTATGTTGGAAACTTAAGTTTGTTTGAGCCACCTTGGATCGATGATCAAGGACATGATGTTCAACTACCTTCTATAAATTTCTTGCCAGAAAGTTATGGATGAGCAAGGAAGACAATTCTTGAGAGGGGGACCAGAGCATCTAAGAAGGGAAGTGTTGACTACCTTCGAGTTGGGTTCAAAGGCACTAATCCATGAAAGGAAAAGTGTATGGAGGCTGGAAAAGTGAGGGTGTTGTACTCTCATCTATTGAATAGATCAAGTAATCAACCTTTTGGGGTCCAAAAGATTCCCAATGGGGAGGTGTGATCAGATTTGGATCAAGGACCTAAGTGATAGCTCAAATTTCAAAGTGTTCTAAAGTGTGTCAAACTTGAGTGACGGAATAGATCTCGTCTTCTTGATTCCGGTGCCACGAATGGTTTGAAAAACTGACACCATATGAAGAAGTTATCGTGATTTGAAAAGTCCAGTAAGCTGCAATTTTTGACCTTTGACCAAGTTTGACTGGGCATTTGAATTTTCAGCAAAAAGAATCTTCCAGGGAATATTCTTGGAATATTCCCTGAAAATATCCCCTTCGGGAAAGTGAGAGGCTGACAAGTGGCATTATCTGATTGGGTTTAGGCATTAGAGGCTGACACACCAACACTTCCACCAACTGGGCTACACAATGTGACTTAACTGTTATAGGTCCTCAGAAATATTTAAGGTTTGAAACCTTTGCACATGGGGGGGGGGGGCGCGCCAACTGTCCATTATATATGGTCACATGGCACACAAAACCGTACCATCAAAAGGTTACGCTGATAGCAACCTAAAACCATTTCATGATTCGACCCTTTCACATGGCAGGGTTTATTCCAAAGTTAAATACCGACAGTTATGGCACTCCGCCCTAAATTCCGGTTCAAAAGGGCTTCAACCACAGTTTTCGCATGGGTTCCACTCCAAATTTAATGAAACCCCGGGTTTGGGGATCGGCATGTAGCCACCCCCTACCTAAAATAGTTAAGCCTAATAGTTAGCTTGGCGGTATTTTAGGCACGCCTCAGTTTTTTCGGATTTGTGCCAAATGTAACTGCAGATAAGTGCAGTTGCTCCATATTTAGTGGAGCTGATTTAGGGATCATTGAACAAAATTTGTTTAAGCTCTATCTTGAGCTAGATTCGACCATTCTAAGGGTGTGAATAGACAATTTTGACTATCTCAGGCATTCCAGACTCATTGGTGAGGGTTTCAGAACCATCAGAGGACTTTTCGCTGAGATGTTTCTACAGATAAGTTATAGGGGCTACCAGGGGCTAGTAACAGTTTGAGGCCTAGCCAGAGTAGCTAAAGGCCTTTCTCAACAATCCAATAGTCAATTTTGGATATTTCAGAAATTACGGAGCTAATGGTGAGGTTTTCAGATCCTATAGAGAACTTATGAAGGCCGAGTTGCTTTAGATAATTTCAAGGAGCCACTAGGGCCACCACGGGCCACCAAGAGAATGAGGCATATCCTGAGCAGCCAATATCCATTCTCAGAAAACCAATAGTAATTTATGACTATATTGATACTTTTGAATCCATTTATCGAGTTTTTAGAATCTTTTTAGGACTTCTGAATGTCGTTATGCTTCATATAATTTTTCAGTGAACCTAGACCAAGGGGGTGCCACCAGGTGTTGGAGGCATAACCAGAGCAGCCAGAGGAAAATTTATGAAAATGAATATTCTATTCTAACTATTTCAAAAATTATGAATCAAATTAAAGGATTTTCAGAATCATTGGGATACTTATGAAGGTCGAGAAGCCACAAATAAGTTTTCGGCAGCCCAGGGCCAATAGTGGATGGAGGCCTAGATTGGGGAGCCAGTGCTCATTTTGAGCAAATGATCAGTCTATTTTGGATTTCTGATGTATGATATAGATAGTAGAGAAGTTTTCAGGGACAGAAAAGGATTTATTAAAGGGTTAGTAAAACAAATAAGGTCAAGGCACTGACAACAGAAAATCAAGTCTAAGGGAACCTAGTTCTTTCTTTAGAGTGATGACAGCCATTTCAGGGGTATGATGGTATTCTAAACCCAATGGTATAGTAAAAATAACCATTGGAGTTGATTTTTTAACTTGTAAAATATATTTTCCATAATAATCCCAAAGATCCAAGTTAGTTGACAAAGGCTCAAGGAGACGTAACACATGATATTCGGGTGAACTCCTTTATTAAATTTGTTGTTATGTGTTGATGCTTATTTTCTGCACTTTATGGTTGTTTCACACGCTTAATATAAGCAAAAAAAAATGTTCTTAAATCACTTAAATAGATAGAAAACATACACATGTTTTCAATTATAAAATTCTGCACAGTCATGTATAAGCAAGATCTTTTATTTGTTTAACTGAGTGGGAGGTGCTTGCGCATAAGCATTTCAAGTTATCCAACCATTTTTATATTACCCACCCCACTACTATTTTAGAGAATCCATAGAGATCTCCTCCCAAAAAAAACTAAAATATTCCAAAGTTCCAAGCATGTCCACCCACTTTGAACTTCATAAATCTAAAACATCAGTGCATCCACCTATCTCTTACAAGAATCTATAGCACACTATGAATTCTGCCTAATAGTTTCGAAGGGAATTTATAGAGCTTTTCCTCCACCTATTTATTAATACTTATGAATCTAGAGACTTGTTCAAGCTCCACCCAATAAGAATTCTTTGGTGTCTAGAGAGCTAGTCTCCACCCGAGTGAGAACATAAGGGTCTAGAGCACTTGCTCCATCTATTGTTCTTCTCTTCAATGAATCTTGCCTTATTATTATTTGCATGCATATTTTAGATTAATCCTCACCTCCTTCTCTCCTCTATCTCCTTTCAGTATGTGTGCATGTATGCCACTTGTATCCAACACACACCCTCCATTAAGAGCTCCCATGTTTTCCAGGATATGGTCTCATGGTGTGTTTACTGGAGCCACCTCTACCTCCATTAGGGGATGACTTTTCCTCTTCCTTAAAATCCATATGAAACCTTTAATTTGACTATAAATTTGATCTTTTGCACCCAAAAACTCCATATGCAACCTTAATTTCATTGACCATATGTTCCTTTAGTTAGCAAGGAACATTACACAAGCTCAACCTATTCCTTAAATGTGAAAAATAGACATAGGTGCTCATTAATGAAGATTTTAAGGATAATATATTTCCTTAATCAAGGTTCCCCATGACTTCCACTTGAAAAACTTTGAATCTATGTTCACTCTCATTTTATTCAACTTTTACAACTCTTATTAATTTACATCAGTTTACATAATTAGTGTATAAGACAATATTTACAAGAGGGTAACAAAGGACTATTATAGACCCTAGTCCTATAGAGGAACATTGTCCTCGATGTTCTACATACAAACATACACAATTCACAATAAGCTTTATATATACACAACTATGTTCACAATTACATTTACAAGTGCTTACTAAACAAAACAAAATTGGTATGATAGCCTCATTTGATCATCCATCTCCCATTTGGCCTCATCTAGTCCAAAGGAACTCCATTACATCTTGACATGCTCTATGACTCGATTTTAGAGCACGATATTCCTTTGATTCAATATGCACAATGGATATGGCTAGAACTTTCCCCCATATTCTACTTATATCACAAACTAATCAACAACATGATTAACATAATATACATATTTTTTAAGCAAAGATATGAAATACATCATGTGTCTTCACTATCAGAGGTAGATCTAATATGTAAGCTACTAGCCCCACTCTTTCTAGAATCTGAAATGGTCCACAAAATCATAGTGCCAACTTGGCACAAGACCCAATATTAAAATAAATTTTTCTTGGTCTGATACAGAGATATACATGATCTCCCACTCGGAATTATTTTTTCATCCTTTTGTGATCTGTATATATCTTATTCATGTCTTCAAATATATTTAAATGCTTCTTTATGGAAATTTTTTCCTACACCATCTCTCTTACCATGTGTGGCTTGATATGCATCCGATTCAATGGGTTTCTCTTGTTGATAGAAGTGCTCAATTTCTTTCCATAAAGAGCCTAAAATTGACACATCCTTAGTTATTCTTGGTATCCATTGTTATAAGAAAATACAGCCAAAGGAAAATACTCATCCCACTTCGTTGGCTAGTGCATAACATACATCCTCAACATGTGTTCTAGCACTCTATTTATCCTTTCAATTTTCTCATTATGTCCTTAGAATAGCAAGTAGCTCCTTCCAAAATTTTAAGGTAAAATTTGCATCCCTATTAGAGATAATTTTCTTAGGTACTCCATGTAACCTCACTATTTTCTTCATGAAAACTTGAGCAATATCACTTGTTGTATGAGTAGACTTGATAGCCACGAAGTGAGTTGTCTTGCTTAACTTTTCCACCACAAATATGATGCCATCATGTTTCCTAGTTTTCCTTAGAAAACCTATGATAAATTCCATGGAAATGACTACCCATTTCCACACAAAAATAGGGATTGGTTGTAACAATCCCATTGGATGTCTGTATTCCACATTTAGTTTCCATAATTCCAAGAATTTTGATATATATTCAGCCACATCCTTTTAAATTCTTGGCCAATGACATGTATTTTTCATATTTGTTATCATATTTGATAACCAATATGACCAAAATATGGTATTTTGTGTAATTCAACTGGGAATAAATTTTCCAAGTTACCCACACAAGATACATACCACCTTCCTTTGAACTTCAAAAACCCTAGTGCCCTTCAGGCTCTTGTTGTATGTGCCATTTTATTTATTGATCATTCTCATCTTGCTACTATGCCTCTATAATTATTTAATGAAGGTTAGTTTCACAAGAACTCATAGTTGTTATATGAGTTAGTTATGGCCTTCTCTTGACTGCATCAACTACCTTATTCTCCTTGCCTTTGATGTATTTGATTTCAAAATCAAATTCTCTAAGAAAGGCCAACCATGTTTCCTTCCTAGCATTCAACTTAGGATGTTCAAAAAAGTATTGTCTTCCCAGGAGATAATGTCTCAACAACTTCAATGTGTGGACTATTGCCGCCAACTCTAGATCATGAGTGACATAGTTATGCTCATGTTCATTTAAGTTTTGAGTCTCATAGCTGACCACTTGCCCATCTTGCATAAGGAATCCACTAAACCCTTCCTTGCATTCATTTTCACACACCACAAAATCCTTTTTTGGGTTCATGATCCTCAATATCAATGTATGTGTGAGCCAATATTTTAGTTGCTCAAAGTTTTCCTCACATCTTGGAGTCCATTGAAACTTCTTTATGTTGTAGCACTATGATTGGATGCCTAATATTGGATATATTTTTGATAAATATTTGTCATTAACAGGATAGACCCATGAAATATCTTATTTCAAACACATTTTGAGGAGTAGGTCATTCCACAATTGCCTAATTTTTTCTAGATCTAATACCACTCCTTCCTTTAATTCGATGTCTCCAAAATACTGAACTTGGAACTAAAATAATTCACACTTGATGATTTTGTAATATATCCTATGTTCTCTCAAAAATTGCAACACTATTGTTAAATTTTCCTCATGCTCCTCCTCGGTTTTGGAATATACTAGGATATCATCAACAAACACTAGTACAAAATTGTCCAAGTATAGACTCAAAATATTTTTCATCAAACACATAAAGGTTGCTGGAGAATTTGTGAGTCCAAACAGTACAACAAAAAATTCATAGTTCCCATACCTAGTTCTAAATGTCATTTTATGAACATATTTATCCTTGATGCATACCTTATGGTACTAAAACATCAAATCAATCTTTAAAAAAATTGCATCTCCTCTTATCTGATCAAATAAATCGTCAATCCTTAGAAGCGGATATATGTTCTTGTTTTTGGATTTATTGAGTTGTTTGAAATCTATTCAAATCCTCAAAGTGTTGTCCTTATTATCTCAAACAACACAAGTTCTCCCCAAGGTGACACATTGGGCCTAATATATCACTTATCTAGCATTTCCTTCAACTATAATTTCAACTCTACCAGTTATGGGGTAATCATTCAATATGGGGCTTTGGAGACTATTAATAATAGTAGAAGTAGCTTAATTGAGAAATCAATCTCTCTTTTTTGTGGCAGCCTTGGAATTAATTTAGGAAATATGTCACTAAATTTCTTCAAAATTGGGTGTTATTCCTAGCTACTACTTTCTGTAGGATCACTAGTCACCTGTATAATGAAAAACATGTACCCTTTCATGTTTCATTGTGTTAGTTGTAGTGCAGTGATTTTCCTTACTATTATTGTCTTATTTTTCCCTTGTAACATTATTTTTTCTCCAGTGTTGCTCAGGAATTAGACTAACTTATTAAAGAAATCTACCTTGGCCCTATGGCCAACTAGTCAGTGTATACTGAACAAGATGTTGTATGAACCTAAGGGTAGAAAATTTAAATTTATATCCATGGGCATGTCATATATCACAGTTGGGAATGATTCCACCACCTTCTTAACCCGTCTCTCAATTCTCATGATTAATTGGACTAGCCACGATCTATTATGGGCTATACTTGGCAATTTACTCTTTTATGAGATCCTAGGGCTAATGTAAATGAAATTAGAGCTTGGGCCTATGAGAGTTTAAATTGAGAGGGTATGAATCATACCTTCCAACTTGACCAAAAATTTTTGGTGATTGGCTTTCCTATTATCCAACACCACATAATTTATGGAAAGCTTTGGGTCATGTCCTTCCACTGTCCCAGCCTCCCATATGTTACACACTCTTAGACTATCCTGTTGTTGCTATGGGAAGTCTCTCTGTTGGTGGTTTTTTTCACACATCCAACATTACAATGGACCTCCTTTGAATCACTTCGCCTAAACTCTGATGGCCTTAGTGAACTAGTTTATTTTTGCAGCAGTATGCTTCTGCTAATATTCTTCCTTAACATGAGTGGTTGACCTTGTATTTCCCGTAGTGATCTTATGTCCCTTCCCTTTGAAACTTGGTTTTCTATTTTCTTTCTAGTTAGTTCTAAACTCAGTCATTTTTTTGGAATTTCCATAGTGACGTCTCAATTTCATAATGGCATCCTTTAGAGTTTATGGCTCATCAAGCTCTATCTTGTCCCTAAATTCTTGTGGTATCCCACTGAGGTACCTTCAAATATTTGGTTTCTCCTCCTTGAGATAAAGCATGTAACTCAACAATTACAAGAATCTGGTAATGTATTCATATCTATCTGTTGGTCAAGTTTGTGCTCATAAAACGCCTTGGCCTTACTAACATAGTATGCTTCAGATAAATACTTCTCTATGAAGTTACTCTCAAATAGCTCCTTCTCTCTGACATCCTTTACATTCCTTAAATATTCACACTATATATCATCCTTTCCCTTCAGATTGAATATTAATACCCTTACTTTCATGTTTTTATCATAATTATGGACTCTTAAGTACTTATTCATCCCTAGCAACCATACTTCTTCTTCTTCAACCTTATTCACCTTTCCATCAAATGTAGGAGGCTTTGCCATCTTGAACTCTTCTCACACAAAGTCCTTTCATTTATTTCTTTGTTGGTAACTCCTTTTGGTTTCAACACTATAAAACTACTCATGGTTGTTCATCCTCCTCTTTGGATCACTAAGAAGTGTTCCACCCCTTACTGCATCCTTGTTTTCCTATCTACATATCTTTCTAAAACTGCTACCTTCTACAGTATATTCTCTCAAATATTGTTTCCAAAGACTTGATGAACCTCATTTAAACTTGAAGTTGGATATTATTTCATGTTTATTTTTCCTTTGTAGATATGATAGTATTTTTAGTATAACTACATTGACTTCTGCTTACTTTCCCTGAGCTCGGACTATCTTCTCATTGTTAGCTTTGTAACTCCTTCACTCAACCTTTAGGATTTGGAGAAAAGTATCCATCCAATCAGCAAAACCTTCCTCTCTCCTTTTCTCTACTTATTACTCTTCATGAATCAATGTTATATTGCACCATTTTTCTACTCATATCTTTTTCTTTACTTCCCTTCGTGTCTTGTTATGTTTTTTCATACACACACAAATATTAGACAATCTAAAACATGAATACATGTTATTATCCATCACCTTGGCTTAATTAATATAATCCCGTGGATGTAAATCCATCTAAAACATCACACCTAGTTAGAATATATATTAGAAACATTGATCACGTCAAAATAAAAAATCACACTAATGTAATTCATAATCACATGCTACAAGAAATATACAACACCAATCAATATGACTACTACTCTTTGAGACATATCCTAACACACTATCACACTATTTTAGTCCTAAAATTATCTATAGAGGTCTAATGTTCAGTTGATGGCTCTTAATTCCTCTCTTTTGAGCCCATCCAGTCCACGTGTTGAACCTGAATGCTAGAATACCACTATGTAATGTTCCCTCCCACCGCCTTGGATAATCCAACATGAATGGGAGGTGTTACTTTTCCAAAATCTAACTCCATGGCCTCACTATGGAAATCGGGTTAACTTATTATCCTACCAAATTTAGTGGAATTATTTTTGGGCTACACCACCACATTCAATTTTTTGAGATCTTTGCAGTGATATAAATTTTACCAAAATTCGATACTCGAATAAAAAATTATGGTCATTTAAAGTTTGGAAAAGAATCCCTTGGCATGTCAACAAGTAATGCGATGTGGATTTCCCCTAGGTAGCCTACGTGTATATTCTTATTGGTTCCCACCATGATCCATGCAATTGCACCACATCATTGTGCCTCTACGACCTTCCTAATTATTAAGGTTAAGCTTCCCTACCACTGTGGCACAAATGACTCTTCTTTGTCGGTTGCTAGAAGGATTTCCCATTCCTCGACCTTATTAACCATGGCTTGACTCATAAGCACACACTTTGAATTTATTAGGGTCTATGACCCGCGATTTTTTCATGCCAATGCCATGCTATTATGTGTCCTTCTCTGCAGGTGCCATGTGTCACTCAATTATAGGCGACAAGGCCATCCTTGTTAGCCACATCCCGCATTGTCTACATTCGAAGTCAACATATATCCATGTCATCCTACCACATAGGTCATGTCCCGGGTCTTACTTGAGCCTAGACCCTTTTGTAATGTGACACTTCATTGTTGTAATTTTTTTTATAATTTTTCCTGCTGTGGACCCTCCTATGGCACTTTTACATCGTCATGCCCTGCCTTCCCACCCAGATAAGGTAAGGCTACATCCCTGCAAGGCCATGACGTGATGGTAATATAATATTTTTATGATGAATGAGTTCTTCATCCTGCGATCTCCATTACTGCACTAATACCAAGCTCAACCATTTTCACAATAGGGCATGATGTTGTTGGCTCCCCGTGATTTGCAATATTGGCAAGAAAAAATCTGCAGGGAACCACATCAAACCACTTTGGAGTCCAAGGACATAGCCTTCCCAGACTCAGAGAGGGCTCTCTCTATGTATGTGTTTGTAAATGATATATCTTTATGCTTTTGTTTTCTGATTTTAGGCTATTTATGAAGTTCTAGGACTATTTGTTTTGTTTGGTTGATTAATTGATTGTGTGATTAAGTGGTTGAGTGTTTTAGTTGAATAGATAGGTTGTGGGTGGCATTAATCCATTAGGCTATGGAGTCATAAAAGGATTTAATTGTTCATCAAATCTACAAGGGTTTTCATAGGGAAAGCTAACTATATCAAGTGGATCTCTTAGATTAGATGAAATATGAAATGACAGTAAGCTGTGAAATTAGTAAAGCTAAAGGAAATTAAGAATCCTTTAACTCTTCTTCAACAATAAAAACCTTTTAGGTAATAGTTTAAGACAAACCAAAGGATCTCTGATCTTTGCCCTTTAACCCTGATTTCCTTATCATTAACCTTTGATTTAATCTTTAATCTTTTGATTAACCTCTAATCCTTTGTCTTTCACTTTCATGGTCTCTTTGACTATGTTCTTCCTTTACCCTATATCTTTGCGTTATTGAAACATTTCTTGCTGCTTTGGTGTGTTTTGAATGACCACCAATGGTCATGATCCATCGATGTTCATGCTTTAATCCAGTGCTCCTAGTCCTCTTGATGAACAAACTTTCAATATCGTCACCCAGGGAGTATGTTTGAACAATTTTGGGGCCTAAAAAAATGCAATTTATGCATTGATACCTCAACCACATACACATTAAAAACAAATGTTAATTTAAGATCCTGCATTTGTTTGGGCTTATCGAGTCTTTTTGGATTGTTTTCAGAGGCACACATGGCTGTGGGGTTTATCGCAAAGGCACAGGCCTTTGGAATGTTTGAATGGAGTCGTGGTTTTAAGTTATGGCAGGAAAGTGGTGCGGTAGTTTTCGCATGAAATGGGGGCGGTAAATGGTATTGGCGGAGAGCGTGCGATGCCATAGGATGAGAGTCACATGGCAGAGGGTACACGGGCTAATACCGCCCATTTCATGTGTTTAGGAGGTGCTAAGTGTCGAGTGGTTGAGGGCGTGATAACGATCGTAGACCGTCGGATGGGAGGAGAGAGATCCGATGGTGGACGGGGTTAGATGTAGCGGTGAGTAAGTCAACAGGTGGGTCCCAGGGGTATACGTGGAGAATATGGTTTAATGTATAGTGGGGACCGGGGTTAAATAATAAGCGGAGGTGCTTAGTATTAAGTTTAGGGCGAAGGCCAAATGGGAGTGGAAAGGTTAATGTTGCAGGGCCCGAGAATGTTTTTAAGTGGAGGCGCAAATGCGTTTAAAGGGCCGAGGTTATATGGCCATGAGTAGTTAAAAAATTTAGAGAGGGGGGCTCTAAAATATAAATGGGTCGGGTTTTAAATAACAAATTAAGTTTATTAAAAGGGAGGCTCAAATAGTATTACTTTTCAAAAACAATGTAAAAATAATTTTTACATTGTTTTGAAAGGAAAAAGGGGAAATGAGTGCAGAGGGAGGGGTTTAAATGGGTTTTTAGAAAATAGGAAAAGGTAGAAATGAATGATTTTTAAGAAGGGGAAGAAGTGAATATGAGGGGATTTAAGCCCAAACATGAGTTTTTCAGAGCAAGAGGGTAATTTAGAGAAGGAAAAATGAGATATAGTGAATTAGGAAAAATAGAGATAATGAAGGTAGTGATATTTCTGAGAATGGCTGATAGTCAAGGAATGTTATTTTCAGTAGATTGTAGAAAATCCATAGTCACCTAGTGATATTGTGAATACAGGAGGATCACAGTGGCTCCAGTTGGGGAGGGCAGCTCCTTTAGGAGGTGTCAAGAACCTCAGATTCAAATCTCTGGAATTTGTAGATTAGTGCCTTGTTTGCACTTGGTAGCTTTTTCATTCTGAAATTGTTGATCTGTTGCAATCCTTTGTCACTGTGACCTTTAAATCCTAAATATCATGCTTGTTGCAACTCAATTCTACCTACCCATCATTATATTCTAGAATTTTTTCTTCATTTGGGTGCATTTAGACTAGCAAACCCTTGACATCATTTTTCTTTTGAAAGAAAAACTATATATTTCTACCCTTATATCATCCAAAGGCTCAAATTAGACTGATGAGCTCTTTTATTCTCTATCTAATCTACTTATCTGTCAAGATTAAATAGTTTGACAAATTTTCATTCTCTAATCTATCAACATGAAATTTAAAACATGAATAAATCAAGATTAAACATTTTGGTCATCATGAATTGTGGCATTTTGAACAAGCTGCACACAATATTATTTTGCAAAAAGTAAAACTAAAAACTGAGGGCTATGATCAGGAATTTGTCATTCATCCCTTTCTTCCTTTCTTGGTTCATATTATGCTTGGGAACCAATATATTTTACATCTAAGCTATTGATAAGCCAAGTTTACATAGTCTGGAAAATCTTCATTTTCTAACTTATCATCAAAAACTCAAAATTTGTTCAATCATTATTAGACTGTATGATTGAACAAGACTGTTTTTATCAAAATTAGTGGCATTTGGGCTTGCACACTTTCAAAAATATCATTTTTTGGTATGGGGCTTTACCTTTTCTTTTAAATTGCCCTCTTTTCTTCTTTTCTTTCTTTTTTGTGTTTATTTTTTCTGAGATTTTTGTTTTAGCAAAGTTATATATAATGAAAAACTTAAAACTGAGAATATGCTCATAGTACTGAGATTATTTTCACACCTACCTATCCTAGTCTAACTTGGTGATTATATATACACTAGGTAAACTCTTTTCTCCAATGCAACCAATCAAGTAAGTGACTACATGATTGATTTTTTTTCAGCCCTTTGGGTATGCTGAAAAAACAAAAAGGACACTCCCATCTCACTTGCTCTTGAACAGTAGTGCTCAAAATTTTCTTTAAGCTTTGCAACGAACTGATCCTGGCATAGTTTACTCCTTCTTTAGATGTCTCTAAGAAACCAGCAAAAGGATCTTTGAATAATATCTGGCCCTAAGGATTTAAACTGTAATTTGCATCCAGGACTATTTTTTGCTCCACTTTGTTGTGCTTAGGGTTATTTTGAGAGAGAAACGCCACCTATTCTTCATGATCATCTGATTTGGAAGCCTCATTATATATTATAGTGTTCTCTGTGCACAAACCTGATATGCTCTGATTGAGTGGGCTATTTTTTGTCTGAGAGCCATCATCCTGATGAGTAGGAGCATTCTTTGGTGATAGCTATTTTTGAGTAGGTAGTACAGCATCAGTGTCAAATTTTTCTTTTGCTTCTTTATGAGGAAAATTTGCAATACATAACTCAATAGTAGAACGGATATAAATAATTTTTTTACATAAAATTTTATGGCTGGTTGTATCCTCAGAACCTGATTGATTTCTTCTTCAGTTAGAAGAGGAGGCATTTTCCTTTTTCCTTGGATAGGACCACAATTGTTCTCTTTCTCTTGTGAAAGATCATAAGGCTGGATCTCTTCTTGAGCCTCACACAAAGGATCAATTGAATCATCATTTGTCCCTTCAGATAGATCCTACGGATTCTCTTCTTTTCCTTGATTTATTTCATGCTCAACCAACTTTTCTTGGTTTTCATGATAGTTAACTTGAGTATGAAATTTATGAATTTCCTCTAATAGATCCTTAGGATGCCAATTTCTCAAATCTTCATCAATGTTTACAAGGTATTGTATGAGATCTTCAGATTGATCACAAAAATTTTCAGCTAATGATAAATATGGACAATTTTCTTTATAATTCTCGTAAAACACCTTGTGGAAATCTTTTAAATAAAACAAACTACCAGGATTTAGACCTTCATACCATTCCCTTTCTTTCCCTTCTAATGTCCCCATGAACATTTTCATGAGGTCGTCCTCATGCCATTCAACCTTTAACCTCCATACATGTATATGGAATTTAATGAGATGTAATAAGGGGTCATCAAAATTTTCATCCTGAAACATAGGCAGGTTTTTGACCCCATCGATCTGAGGCATTTTGTGTGGGAATCTAGGGATGTGACCTCTGTTCATTGAAGCATACCTATGTTGTATTCTTGGATCCATTTTTGTTGATTAGTCAAAACAAGGGTTATTGCATCTTTTACAATCAATCTAGATTCTTTTTCTAGTGGAGCCTTTAGGCTTACTGAGAGCTGTGGAGTCACCAGGTGGAATATTTCAACTTTCTTGAAGTAGGTTGTTGTCCACCATTAGCAACTAGATATTTTGCTAGTCTTTGAGGTTTTCAGGTAGGGAACTTGCTTTGTGGATAGGTATACTAACATTTGGGTTTTTAGATCTAGGAGACTTCTTAAGGATGCTTTTAGGACTATCAACTATTGTATGAGGGTTTGGGTCCGGATGAGATCTGGTACAGATTCTTCTAGAAGACAGAATTTGGACCCAAAATTTCAGAGATGTTAGAAGCTTATAACAGTTTTTTTAAAAACAAACCAATCTATGAAATAAATACTTAATCCACAAAGTATTCTTGACCGGGTTCTGTTGAGGTTTAATGATATTAGGGTTTCTCAATAATTTCCTAGTGGAGTCTATAGAAAACCAGTGGAGTCAGCAGGCCTACTGAAAACCAGTGGAGTCACCAAGTGGAGGATTTTAACAATCTTAACGTTGGTTTTTTTCCACCATCACCAGCCAGGTACCATTCTTAGCTAACACTTGATTCATCTAAGTTTAAATGAGGTTTTCTGAGTTCTTGAGGTAATATTAAGTTGTTTTAATAACTCGTTTCCTCAGTATGGTCTCCACTATGTTGGCTCCCCATGATTGGAAAGAACAACTCTGCAGGGTACCACATCAAACCACTTTGGAGTCAAAGGGCCTAGCCTCCCTGGACTCAAAGAGGGCTCTCTCTATGTATGTTTTTGTAAATGATATATCTTTATGCTTTTTTTCTGATTTTAGGCTAGTTATGAAGTTCTAGGACTATTTGTTTTATTTGGTTGATTGATTGATTGTGTGATTAAGTGATTGAGTGTTTCATTTGAATATATAGACTGTGGGCAGCATTAATCCATTGGACTATGGAGTCATAAAAGGATTTAATTGTTCATCGGCTCTACAAAGGTTTTCATAGGGCAAGCTAACTATATCAAGTGGATCTCTTAGATTAGATTAAATATGAAATGACAGTAAGTTGTGAAATCAGTAAAGCTAAAGGGAAATTAAGAATCCTTTAACTCTACTTCAACAAGAAAAACCTTTTAGGGAACAGTTTAAGACAAGCCAAAGGATAGGGAAAACCATAGAATTATTTGGCCAGACTCTACTAGGTAAACCTTTAAGACAAAAATCCAGCAATCTTGAAGATCAGTAAATAATTCTCTAGTTATTGCTTTCAAACAAAGAAAACATTCAAGTTAACAATGAGTAAAACTAAAGAGAAAGATACACCTCACTTCTTTAATCAAGATACTAAAAGACCTTCAAAGAAACAGTTTAAGACAAACCAAAGGACAGGGCGAACCATAGACTTCTTTGGCTAGACTCTACTAAGTAAACTTCAAAGAAGGCCTCAAAAATAACATTTCAAGCAAAACCAAAGGACAGGGCATACCATAGACTTCTTTGGATGGACTCTACTAAATCATTTTCAGGGCAACAAGTTAGGTGGAACTAGAGAGCAATTAAGAATTCTCTAATCAGACCTTGTAGAGAAAAACATTAAGATTAAAGAAGCAGAAAGAGTTAAGGTGCCAAGAGAGCATATCTTAATCTAATTTTTTTGTTCTTTTATCAGAGAAATGATGGACAGTATGGAAAACAAAAGGGAAAACAATGACAAGGAAGGATAACTTCACCATTAACATAGCTCAAGAATCCTATGAACGTGCTTGTATTACTGATGTCCAGAACAATTAAATTACTCCAGTGCAATAATCTTTGCAGCTCAGAGTTTTATCAAATCCAGCCTAGCAGCTCATCAACTAGCTCAGGAACTTATCAACTTATCAACCAAATAACCAACCAACACTAAAAATGAATAATACATGCATTATTTATTTGCAAAATGAGGAGGTTTCCCTAAGCTAGGGTTTCATATTTTTATTTATTACAGAGTTAATGTATTTTGACCTTTGAGACCATGCAAGGCCCAAGGAAAAATATCTATGACTGACTCACTGTAATAATAACTTCTAACTTAACTGTTGAGCTAACTTTAGGAAATGTTTGACTTTCAAGGCTTTTTATTAACTTCACAATAACTTTTGAGTAGCTGGAAATATCTCTGACTATTTCAATAACTGTTGATGCCTTTATTGAAGTGAAATGAGGTTGTAGGTGTCCAAAGTGTTTATGAGAAGTAATTGATGTTTTGCTTTAGCATTTGGATCTGTCTTTTGTGTTAATTTGCCTTTGATTTGTCCTTTAATCTCTGTTTAGTCTTTTTAAAACTTGGATTTGTCTCTTGCTATCTGTCTTGCTATTTTCTCTTTTATTCTGCCTTTTATCTTTGATCTTTGTCCTTTAACCCTGCTTTCCTTATCATTAACCTTTGATTTAATATTTAATATTTTGATTAAGATCTAATCATTTGTCTTTCACTGTCACAGTCTCTTTGACTGTGTTCTTCCTTTTCCCTTTATCTCTGCGTTATTGAAACATTTCTCGCTACTTTGGTGTGTTTTGAATGACCATCAATGGTGATGATCCATCGATGTTCATGCTTCAATCCTGCGCTCCTGGTCTTCTTGATGAACAAACTTGCTGGATCATCACCCAGGAAGTCTTTTTGAACAATTTTGGGACCTCAAAAATGCAATTTATGCATTGATACCTCGACCACCTACACATTAAAAATAATTTTTAATTTAAAATCTTTTGTTTGTTTGGTCTTATCGGGTCTTTTTGGAGCGTTTACGAAGGCGCACATGGCTGCGGGGTTTATCGCAAAGGCGCAGGCCTTTGGAATATTTGAATGGAGAAATGGTTTTAAGTTATGGCGAGAAGGTGATGTGGTGGTTTTCGCATGAAGTGGGGGCGATAAATGGTATTGGCGGAGAGCGTGAGATGACATAGGACGAGCATCACGTGGTAGAGGGTACAAGGGCTAATATCGCCCATTTCACGTGTTTTGGAGGTGCTAAGTGCCAGGCGGTTGAGGGCGCGATAACAATTGTAGACCGTCAAATGTGAGGGGTGAGATTCGACAGTGGTCGAGGTTAGATGTAGCAACAGGTAAGTCAGCATGTGGGTCTTGAGGGTATACATGGAGGAGGGTTTAATGTATAGTGGGGGCCAGGGTTAAATAATAAGCAGAGGCGCTTAGTATTAAGGTTAGGGCGAAGGCCATATGGGAGCAGGAAGGCTAATGCTACGGGGCCCGAGAATGTTTTTAAGCAGAGGCACTTAATACTTTTAAAGGGCTGAGGTTATATGGCCATGAGGGGTTAAAAAATTTAGAGCGGTGGGCTCTAAAATATAAATGGGTCAGGTTTTAAATAACAAATGAAGTTTATTAAAAGGGAGGCTCGAATATTATTACTTTTCAAAAACAATGTAAAAATAATTTTTACATTGTTTTGAAGGGAAAAGGGGGAAATGAGTGTAGAGGGAGGGGTTTAAATGGGTTTTTAGAAAATAGGAAGAGGTATAAATGAAGGATTTTTAAGAAGGGGATGAAGTGAATATGAGGGGATTTAAGCCCAAACATGAGTTTTTTAGAGCAGGCGGGTAATTTAGAGAAGGAAAAATGAGATACAGTGAATTAGGAAAAATAGAGATAATGAAGGTAGTGAGATTTCTGAGAATAGTTGATAGTCAAGGAATGTTACTTTCAGCAGACTGTAGAAAATCCATTGTCACCTAGGGATACTGTGAATACAGGAGGATAACAGATGTGACAAAAATCCTTACTGTCACCTAATGGATAACTTTCCAGCTCGCACCACCATCTTTGTGCCACTTGCAATATTTTACCACCTCATAAGGGGCCTGCGACATGATGCGAAATTGGATATTAAGTAGTGAAACTGACCCTTCTGTTAATGACGAGTCTTCTTGACCTTTACATGGGGCGATAAATATTACATACAAAATTATGAAGGAAATGCACATACATCCAACACTGGACTATTAACCATTAACACGAGTATTTCATTACATAATCAATCCTAAAAAATAGTAATAAACCACACAAGAACATCCCAACATCACAGGGCTTACCACACCCTTACAATATGATAACAGTTAACAACACATTATATTGCAACACATAGAAATATACAACTTCTCTTGAATATCCAATCAAGTCAATCAACATAAGTAATATACACATTACATAAATAAGCATGGAAATGTAGTGAGTCACTTATCTTTAATGTTATATGAGTGGAAAATGGAAGAGGGACTTCAACTCTCCACCCAACCATAAGCTAACTACATTGTTATTATTTCTTATAGTTGACCACTCTTAAGATAAATTCAAAGCCTGAGGAGTGAACCGCTAAAGGGAATCAACACCAGTCATATGAACAATCACATGAGAGTCGAGAGCCCACAATGCCTCCACCTAGCATCCAAGAATTCAGAGCACACAATGTCTCCACACAATGAAACCAATTTAGGGAGTCCATGACATCCAATACTCCACCCCACACTAGGTTCAGGGAATCCTGAACGTCTAGTTCTCCACTCCACAACCAGTTCAAGGAATCTAGAGCACCTAGAGCTCCACCCATATGACATTACACGAGTCTAGAGTTCTAAGCATCTCCACCCACTTTTCACTTCAAGAATCTAGAACCATAGTGCCTCCACCTATCTCGTACAGGAATCCATAACACATTATGAATTCCACCTGACAATCTCCAAGGGAATCTAGAGAGCTTGGCCTCCACTCGTTAACCAATACATAATAATCTAGAGCCTTATCGAAGCTCCACCTCAAAAGAATGCTCAAGAGTCTAGAGAGGTAGTCTCCACCTAAGTGAGAATACATGGATCCTGAACACTTACTCCTCATGTTGTTCTTCTCTTTAATGTGTATTTCCTTCCTTTTGTATGAGTGCATCTTCTAGAGTTAGCCTCGCATCGTAATCTCCTTTATCTCCTTGTGTTCTATATGCATGTGTGCCCCTTGCATCTAACACACACCTTGCGCTGAGAGGTCCCCTCTTTTCCAGCATATGGTCTCATGGCATGTTGACGAGAGCCACCTCTGTCTTGGCAGTGGGACGACTCGTCATCTTTCTCGATACCCGTATGCAACCTTTAGTTTGACTATACCTTTTTTCTTTTGCACACGAAGGCTCCATACACATCCTTAATTTCATTGACCATTTGTGCCTTTTATCAACATGGCACCTTACACATGCTCAACCTATTCCTTAAATGTGATAGGAGGGGATGGGTACTCATTAATGGATATTTTAAGGCTCGTCTATTTCCTCAAGAAATCTTCCCCCGAACTTCCACACCATAGAATCTACATTTGTGTCGACTCTCAATTTAGTCAACTTTTACAACTCTTATTAGTTTATATCAATTTACATGATCAACATACAAGATAATATTTACAAAATGGTAACCAAGGGTTATTACAACATACATCCACCTTACAAACCATTAGTGAATTATTCCAAATATTATGATTTTCATAAAATAACAATGATGAATAAACTTGCATTAATTAATGATGACTATATCTTTTGTTAATTAAAAACTAAGTTATGAGAACTCTTCCCACTATTGAAAAAGAATCCACCATCTTCTTAACCACCACTTTCCTCACTTTGAATGAATGTGTGAAATTGTGAAAATTAGTTTTTTCAAGTTAGTTTGTTTTTACTTCTTAACCACCACCGGATCATTCCCATAAAAAGAGATTTTCCTCACTTTGAATGAATGTATGAAATTGTGAAAATTAGTTTTTTCAAGTTAGTTTGTTTTTACTGCACCAAAGTGATTCACCATAATCACTTATAGCGACGTCATTCATGATACGTTAATTTACACATTCTCCAAAAATGCGAGGCCCATGGTAACGCATAGTTTTTTGCCGGATGAAGATGCATGGAAAAGGCCATTCATGATAGCTACCCCTAGCCAAACGTGTAGACTCTAGTAACCTATTACTCTCTATATATATTATAATGTTTCTCACGTAAATACAAAAAGAAAGGCAAGCTAGAAATTTAACTATTTTATAAATTTATTTAACTATGACATATAAAATTATAGGTTTCTTTTATATACATGGTTAATATATAATTAAAAATTTGTTAAAAAAAAAATTAATACTATATTTGAAAATACATATGAAATCATTGTCTGTCATCATCTTCATCTATAAGATGAATCATATGAGGAAAATATTTTTTTTATATGAACAAAATAATGTATTTTATTTAATAAAAACTGTATGATGAAATTTCGATTCTAATTAATTAAAAAATCATTTATTTATTTTTAAATAAATTTTATATTTAAAATAGAGTATTAACTACATGTAAAATAAATTATAGTAAGTTGTTTGAAATAGTCAACTTAATTTTTTTAATATAATTTATCTCTAAGAATTTTTATATAATATAAATTAAAGTTTATATTTAAAATTTGGTGAAATAAATATATAAATACAAATATTTAAAATTTTAATTAAAAAATATTATTATTATTAATGGAAATATAATATTGGATACTTCCAAGCAAATTTAAGTTAAACTAATTTCTTTTTTGGTAATAAAAAATTGAGAAAAAATAATTTCAATGCTAATAAGATATTAATAATAAATTTAATTTTAAATTATTTATAATAAAATTAATTTAAAAGAAAATTTTAATTTTTTAAAATTAAGAAAATTATATTTTTTTAAATTAAGAAAATTAGATTTTTTATTTTTTATTTTATATATATTTTTAAATTTTATGACTCAAAATAATCAATAATAATTTTTGGAATTTCGGCTTTTGTGATCCATTTAAAATTTAACAATGGCTAGTTTCTATCATCTATTTAAACTCAAAAGTATTTAAAATAAAATTAAATTTAAATAATCAACTCCAATATTTAAATAAGAGAGGTGGATTGGATAAAATGTATATTAACAAGTGAATATATATATATGTATATATATGTCTGCAAATATATGGTAAATAATTATCAATTTATATTGTGGATAATTTTTATGAGTTGTTTTTAAATTACTTTTCAATATATTGTAGATAGTTGTTATTGGTAGCTAGAGAATATTGATTACTAACATAGATCCATTTTAATCACAGGTTTAACATGATTTAATTTTTTAGGTGCAAACATATTTTAGAGTGCAAAAAACAATGTGTAATTTTTTGTTGTTGTTTAAATTGTATTTTTTAATGTTATAGAGATTGCATAACATGTGTATTGAGTCATTTTATCTTATCAACCCGAGTTAAATTGGATTTTTTATTTTTACGGATTTTTTATTATTAATATAATTTTAAATATATGTGAATACTAATTATTAAAATATTTTACTCATAACTCATGACATGGGATATCTATTCTATAAGACATTAATTATTATTATTTTTTTAATAGATATATATGAAGTTAATATTTTACTTCTAATGATATATCCAACATTATTTTTCTATTTAGAGAATATTTTAAATTGCTCTAAATTGAGTCTATCCTGTTAAAGTTATATAAAATTATTTTATTTAACATAGACATTGAAATATTTTATTTATTACTCGAATAGTGAAAATGAAATATCAAATTAGCATTGAGGTCAACTATCTCTGGTTGCTATTAGCTAATGCAAGCTTACTCATCACTATTATTCAACTAAAACCATGCCACTTGGAATGCATGCTGACTAGTCCCTCGAATGCAGGTTGACTTATCACTATTATTCAAGGAAAACCGTGCCACCTAAAATAACCAGTCAACCCTAGAATGCATGTTGACCCATCACTACCGGAAGGTGATGTGGAATGGCGCTGGCTTTCACTCCTGCCACATGTCTCTGGATATTGGAGCGTTAACATGTTTCTTTACCTCAAAAACCAAATTTATAAGTAAACAAAAACAGTTTTAAGACATACTCCAATACCTTTATTGTATATAATTATTATTAGTCAGTATTTTATATATATATATATATATATATATATATATATATATATATATATATATATATATATATAATTTTAAATTATTTATCTCTTTTTTAAATTAAAAAAAATGAAGTTTTAAATTTTGTATTACCAGATTGATATGATATGCGGTGACGGATACTCTGAAAGAGAAAGGCAGTGGAGTAAGTCATTGAAACAAGTTCATGAGGAGCAGCGTTTCACGAATTGGCTTTTTCCATAACAATCAAGTCTGCAGTTTATTTCTCTATAAAACCAAGCGGGATACATTATATTCATAGCTATAGGCGCCCAGAGTTAGCAGACTCGTCAATTGCTTAGATATTCATATCAGTAATAATGGCGAATCCAAAGCCAGTGAGAGCTATAATTCTGTGTCTAACCTTGCTATCTATTGTCCTTGTCCGCACCGGGGCATCCGACACAGATCCTCTGCAAGACTTCTGCGTGGCTGATCACACCTCTGCAGGTAAAATCTTGTTATTCGTTTTTTTTGGTATGGGTATGTTTGTTGTTTTTTCGTTTTGTTTCATTTTCAAAGTTAGTGGTGAATTTATGTCCATGGTAGATTTTAAGAATATTTCAAAAATTTTAAGAATATCATGAGAAGAAGGGTCAAATAATTGATTTTTTTTTCTTTTCTCTCTGGTTCGTTGAGTCAGATTCGTCTCTTCTCCAGCTAATCAAATTCCCCATAGACCCTTCTTCTCACAGTCAAATTCCTAAATATTTCCAAAATTTACCATCAACATAAAAATACCCCATCCCACAAATTTTCCAAGGAAGATTAACTCCTAACATAACGTTACTATATTGATATTACAGGTACTCAGGTGGTGAATGGATTTCCATGCAAGGATCCGAAGGCTGTGAACGCCTCCGACTTTTTGTTTCAAGGGCTAAGAAATCAAGGTTCCACCATAAATAGGTTAGGGTTCGTTGTTACAATGGGGAATGTAGAAAAGTTTGCGGGGGTGAACACGCTCGGAATATCGATGAATCGCGCGGACTTTGCTCCCGGGGGCGTCAACCCTCCTCACATCCATCCCCGTGCCTCGGAGATTTTGTTTGTGGTGGAGGGCACCCTTCTGGTTGGGTTCATCACAACAAACAATACTTTGTTCTCTCAAGTGTTAGAGAAGGGAGATGTGTTTGTTTTTCCGAGGGGTTTGGTGCATTTTCAGTACAACATTGGGTATGTCAACGCTGTCGCCATCACTGCATTCAACAGTCAGCTGCCCGGAACACAGGGGTTTGCATCTTCCTTGTTTGCGTCGAGTCCTGCTGTTCCAGTGAATGTATTGGCCAAGGCGTTTCAGATCAACGACACGGTGGTTGAGGAAATTGCCTCTAAATTCTCTCCCAATTAGTAGGCTTTTTGTTTGGTTAAGGGTAAATAATCGAAGGCTTTTTGTTTGGTTAAGGGTAAATAATCGAAGGGTCGGATCATGACCTGTTCATGTGGATGTCTTCTCATTTTGCTCTGTTCAGCTATGAGCAGATTTCTATGGGGCAACTGATGGTGGATTTCTCGCTGTGTATCTCTACAGTTGAGATTATTTGAATATGTACTGTATATATCACTAATATATTCAGAGTTTTTTTTCTTTCTGAAAAAAAATAAAAAAAAATCGAAGGCTTATGGTTTTGAAACATTTTTAATAAAGTTCCTACACTATCTTTATCTGGGTTGCAATTTCCTTGCCATCCATGAGTGGGATATCTCATCTTTCTGTGAATTGCAAATTTGGAGTATCTATCTTTCTCTTAATTGTAAAATTGAACTAATCTCTGTCGATTGCTGAGTTGAATAATCGAATCTGTATGGCCTTGAAACATTTTTAGTGAAGTTTGAGCACTTTTTTTTTAATTGGTCTATGCTCGTTTAAATATCCACGAGTGAGATATCTTTGTTGTAAACGCCTTGGCATCCATGAGTGGGATATCTTATCTCTCTGAGTTGCAAATTTGGAGTATCTATATTTCACTGGAAAAATTGAACTAATAGATAGTACAAATTGGAAAAAAAATTACAAATTTGGAGTATGCTTTTTTCACTTGCAAAATTGAACTACAAAATGAAAAAAAAATGTCCTTTAATTTGTATCATTTTTTTTAGCTAGTAAAGATACACAATGTTTATAATTATATATATTTTATTTTTTCAAATCTTATAAGAAGAGTTTGAGGAAGTGGTTAAGGATGGAAGTAAGTTTCTAGAAAATTCAAGTATCCCAAATGTTGTTATAATTATATATGTTTTATTTTTTCAAACTTTATAGAAAGAGGTTGAGGATGGAAGCCAGTTTTGGGGAGATTCAAGTATCCCAAATATTTTTATAATTATATATATTTTATTTTTTCAAACATTATAGAAAGAGGTTGACGATGGAAACCAGTTTTTGGAGAGATTCAAGTATTCCAAATGTTTTATAATTATATATATTTTATTTTTTCAAACATTATAGAAAGAGGTTGAGGATGGAAGCAAGTTTTTGAGGAGACTCAAGTATCTCAAGTTTTTTTATAATTATGTATATTTTATTTTTTCAAACATTATAGAAAGAGGTTGAGGATGGAAGCCACTTTTTGGGAAATTCAAGTATCCCAAATGTTTATATATATATATATATATATATATATATATATATATATTATTTTTTTAAACCTTATAGAAAAGGTTGAGGATGGAAGCCACTTTTTGGGGAAATTCAGGTATCCCAAATGTTTTTATAATTATATATATTTTATTTTTTCAAACCTTATAGAAAGAGGTTGAGAATGCAAGCCAATTTTTGGGGAAATTCAAGTATCCCAAATGTTTTTATAATTATATATATTTTATTTTTTCAAACCTTATAGAAAGAGGGTGAGAATGCAAGCCAATTTTTGGGGAAATTCAAGTATCCCAAATGTTTTTATAATTATATATATTTTATTTTTTCAAACCTTATAAAAGAGGTTGAGGATGGAAACCACTTTTTGGGGACCCAAATGTTTTTATAATTATATATATTTTATTTTTTCAAACCTTATAGAAAGAGGTTGAAGATGGAAGGCACTTTTTGGGGAAATTCAAGTATCCCAAATGTTTTTATAATTATATATATTTTATTTTTTCAAACCTTATAGAAAGAGGTTGAAGATGGAACCCACTTTTTGAGGAAATTCAAGTATCCCAAATGTTTTTATAATTATATATATTTTATTTTTTCAAACCTTGTGGAAAGAGGTTGAGGATGGAAGCCACTTTTTGGGGAAATTCAAGTATCCCAAATGCTTACAAGCTCAATCTCTCTTGCGGGTAGCTTCTTTACCATTGTAGGTAAAATGTTCTCCCATCTATTAGCCCACCAACAACTCTCCTACTTTTTTCCTTATAATAAAGGGTCCTTCATTAATTTTTAAGAAAATCACCAATTTATTGTTTGATTTTTTGGTGTCTAATGGTTTTCTTCATCGTCTTCTTGTTGATTTGGGGGCGCATTGATTTGTTTGTGTGTTGATTTTGATCGCTTCATTAGCTTCACCTATCGTATGGCTTTTTGATTGCATAAAGCTTGCTTGACTTCAAATGTTCTCTACGATTTTATTTAATGAGTTTCTTTCCACAATTGTATGATGAATGAATTTTGACCCATCCCACTTATCATTGGTAAGTTTGATTATTTATACCATGTTGGCACCTTCCTTCTATAAATTTTACTTTAAGTTGTTTGATCTTGATTCAAATTTGAATGCATAACATTCCTATAATAATCTAAAATACATATATGTTATCACATATTTTATTTTTATATTTTAAAATATTTGTATACATAACATTGTATATATTAAATTTATGATGCATGAGTTTTTGGAACATGGGAATGTTGGGAACTTCGTACATTTGTCTGGAATGGCTAGTGGTTTCCTCAAACTTTATAGGAAATGACTAATTGGGAGCGGTAATATTTATATAATAAAAAAATTAAAAAATTAAAAAATAAAGAATATTTTTTTAATTATATAATTTAGTGAAAATGTAAAGTCGGATTACACTTTTTGCCCTTTTTTGAGAAAAAATATCATTTTTTTTGTTCTTCAACTTTCTGCAAGTCAAAACAATTTTTCTGTTTAGAATTTCATTTTACGATAAACATAAAACTTGTCAAAAAATTTATTAGCTTTCTATTACCTTTTTTTTGAATTTTTTTATTCGCATTTGATATGTCAACTTAATATTTCTTTGAGTATGTGTTCTCTAACAATCAAAGGATTCATAAAAAAGTCATGTTCAAACGTGTTGGTGTATTCTTTGAAAACTTTGTGTTTTTGAGAAAAAAAATGTGTTACAACAATATAGACAAAGTCTACTTTGATATATTTATATTTACAAAACCAACTGATGCATATCATAATTACTAGATTTTTTTGCACTGATCCAATATTAAAAAACTGCATATTTTGAATATGTTTCGGCTCGCGTGAAGTTTCTCAACATATTAGTTATAAACTAAAAATCTAAAAACTACCCATTACAGACGATGGACCAATGTAATACACCATAATTTTTTCAATTTTTTTTACGGTGTATTTTGGAAGATACAGAATTTTGATCTCACTGAAACATAATGACCTTTAGAAATTGTTTGTAGTCATTTTATTACAAAATTAATTAAAATTAGTAAATATTTATGGAATTCCATAAAAGTTATATTTCCTCGAAGTAGATTGAATTCTGCAAATGTTTGTCTTGGTTCGAACAATTAATTCATAAAATTTGATGGATTTTAATCATTCCAAAGTTGAAGAAATGTGTTCATAGCCGAGCTGCTACGTAGTTGTAGACATGTTAGTTCGGTTGAACTTTTAAAATAATTCGGCCATATTGTTTTTTGTCGCTCCAGCCTGTTAATTCTAACGACAAACAAGTTTGGGCAAACTTTTTATATAAGTTCGGCCAAACGTTTTCTCGCAAATTATGTCAACCGAAAAATTCAATGAAACCCCTCCAAAAAAAAAAAATTCACAACTATATAAATAGCCAAAACAAAATCATTATTTTCACATATTTTCCCATATTTCTTCATTGGGGTTGAATTTGCAAAGGGCTATTTTTGGGTTTAATTTTCAAAGGACTCTTTCTGGGCTTAATTTTTAAAGGACATTTTTTGGAGGCATTTTTTAAAGTGACATTTTTTTAGAGGTTTTTTGGGCTTAATTTTCAAATGACATTTTTTGGAGGTATTTTTTTTAAGTGACATTTTTTTAGAGGTTTTTTGACTTAATTTTCAAAGGACATTTTTTGGAGGTATTATTTAAAGTGACATTTTTTTAGAGTAAGTGTTTTGGGTTGAAGTAAATATTTTATAATGATTTTTTAAAGTGAGTTTTTGTCTAAATTTTTAAATGAAATTTTTTTGTGAAAAAATTTTAAAATGAGTTTTTTTAAATTAAATCTATTGTGATGATTTTTTTAATTGAATTTTTGTCTAAATTTTGATCTAGTGAGTTTTTTTTACAGGATTTTGAAGGATATTTTTTGAGCTTCATACTAAATTATCATTGGAAATCAAAGGAATTGCAAAAGAAAATATGATCGAATAAGAGACCTGGAGGAACGTAGAGAATAGGGGAGAGAAGAACACTCAAATATTGAAAGGGAAAATCAACCTCAACTAGAACTTGAAGCAGGTATGTAAATGTAAATATTATAAATTTGATATTTAAAATTTGACTAGTGTGTTGTGAAACTTAATTTTTATTTGATGAACTAATTTGAAAAATATTTTGCAATGTAAACAGAGAGATATTCCTCAAAAATTTGATGATGAGATAGAAAATTTTGAAAGAGAAAGTGAAAGAGATATTGAACCAATGATTGAAGATGTTGAAAATATTGAAATAAATTCAAGTGAAGAAATTGAATCACCAGGTATGTATATATATGTTGAATGTGTATTATTGAAATTATACATATTTATTAATTTAATTATTTATTGAATATGTAAACTCATTATGTACATTTAATTCTAATATGTACAGATGAAATCAATATCAATGATGAGATGTTAGAAAATACTGACACTCACACAGATGGAGATAAAAAAGATAACCATGTTATATGATATATCGTGTTAAGCACATTATTGATTCGTTCTTAAAAAATAAAATTGTGGTAGTTCAATCCAAAACATTGAAAATTCTGTTAACATCAAAGAAATTAAAAGAATCTACGACTTTATTGGGTATTTGAAAATCAACAAAAGATTAAAAAAAAAAAAGAAGGAAAATGTGATACAAAATATAAATAGTGCTCTAAAATCAATTGGAAGATCTAGAAAGAAAAGTGCTTTAGATGCAAGTATAGAAATACAAATGGCAGTGGTTTCATCAAGTACTAAAGAGAATCGCTTGGTAAAATCTATGGCACAAGCATTAGGAACCTCATGAAAAACTTTGCACAAACATCGAAAATTTCGATTGCAAATAGATGTAAATGATGAATGCACTTGTTGGACAATTATTTGTAGGCAACCATACAAATATAGACTTGGAGAAGATGTTAAAAAAATAATATATGAATATTTGATGAAAAAATCACGTGTTTCACCAAAAGCAAAGGATGTGATGTGAATAAGAATAACACAAAATCAGTATGAAGAACATGCAAAAAAATTATTGGACACCACTTAGATAGAGTTTTTCAACAAGTTCATAGGAGAGAATTGTGAAATTAATGTCTCAATCAGTGCTTTTGTGCAAAAAAAAACATGGTATGTTAAACCTATCACTGTACGCGACACTTGTTGTTGTCATTATCATGTGGAATTTCAGTTATATTATGAAACATTCCTTAATTTTGGTAAAACATTTTGGAAAGATTCACCTCCTCCTTCCACTTTTGATGATCTCATATCTCAAATTCTATGTGGAAGATAAAACCATGAATTATTTTATCAAAATAAATGTGTTGGTGGTAAACAATACGAAGATTGTGAAATTTTGACTAAATTTCAAAAAAAATATCGTATTGATATAAATGATCATTCATTGTCTAACATAAAATTGAAACGGAATAAATATGAATATATTCAAACATGGATTGGTCCAAGTAGTACTACAAGTGCTAAAATAATTGATTTACAAGAAAAGAAATTTTTGTGATAGAGTTTTTGAGAAAGTTTGAGGCAGAAATTTATAAATACACTAAGTATTCCCATAGAGTTCGATGGCAGGACTTGCAATTCAAAAAATCCCGTGAAGTTTTTCCACCAGGGACCATTTTGTCAATAGTTGATTTTGTAGAGAACTACACATTTGTTCCACACAAAAAAATACAAAGTGAATACTATCATTCTGACCAAGTCTCCACGCTTGTCCATATTCTATATAGATATGTTGAACAAAATGTTGATCATATAGAAATAAACAGTGAAAATCAACATGTTATTAAAGAATATCACTTTTATATCAGTAACGATCATACACATGATACATATTTTATACAACATTGTTTTGAAATATTTATGACTCCTTGAAAAGTCATGAAATAAAATTCAATGAACATTGGATATGGTCAGATGGATGCGTAGGTTAATTCAAATCTTCATGATCATTCTTTTGGTTTTGTCGTCTTCATATGAAAACCTGCATTAAACATTGTTGGAATTTCTTTGAGACTGGTCATGGAAAAGGAGAACATGATGGTGCAAGGGCATGTATAAAATGAGCACTTCAAAGATATCAAATGGACCACTCTATTAACTGACTTGTCTCAACTGAACAATTTGTTCAATGGTGCATCGCTGCACTAATCCATGAGCATAACCGATCAAGGGAAGTATGAAGGGAAATACACATGTATATATATATATAAAATTACTTGCATATATATATATATATATATATATATATATATATATATATATATAATATGTGCATGATCTATTTTTTATTGGATTTCAAACTTTAAACATTATTTATCACAATGATTGTCTTCGGTGGTATTTTGAACAACATATTTCTATCCTTGTTTGAATTTTCCATATAGGTATTTTTGGCATATTGGGGTCGAAGATGTAGATAGATCGATTGGAGATGAAATTGAAACAATAAAAGGGACTTGAAAATTGCATTCAATTAAAACAAATATGTACCAAAATGTATTTGGATTTGACAAAAGAAAATATTCTTGTTTTTTTCATGTTTGCATAGAAAACGCAAAATCCAATGATGTTTGTGAAAACAAAATGTATGTAAACGATTGGCAACATACATAACTAAATACAAAGGAGAAAATGTTCGTTGCAGACTTTGAAGAAATGCAATTAGAGGACACTATAGTATCATCCGAAGGTGATCAAGTTTCTGATCTTGTTAGAGAAGGTAACATTTCAATTGATTTCAAATGATAGAGATCTAGAAATAGATAATAAAACCAAGTACACGTGTTAATTTTAAAGTAAAATTTTCATGTTAATTATGATCTAAATTTCAATGTAAGTTTTTTTTATTGTGCAAGAGATGTTTTTCCTGTAGTTGCATCTACTACCAATGATGAAAATTTGAAGTATTATTTGATGCGTTGCAATGAACGAAAGATGAAATTATTGGAAAACTATGATGATAACGGGTTTATATATGACATAGGGTCTATTATACTGAAATGTTATTTTTTCTAACAAACTCATCAAAGTCAGGATTTTGTTTACTTTCAAGATTATGAACCTAATGTCATTATTAGAAGAATTTTGAGGTCTAAAATGGGCCTTCTAAGGAAAATGTACAATCAAACTTCACTTTATGAGAACCAATGACATTTTAGGGGATGAAATCATCCCTAATGGTTGAGGTGACATTACTTGAGTTAAAGGTACTTGTAACATTCTCAATGGTGGATAAAAACTCATGGTTAACCATGGTAGTGCTCTAAGTACTTTTGAATTCATAAAGTAAAGTACTCGTAATAAATGTCATTTCACACTTTTTGAATAAAATAATATTATTGTCATTTCATATTTCTTGAAATATATTATATTATTTTTATATAGTATATTAATTACATGTTATTATACAATTTAAATATTATAAATTTTGATTAATAGTATATAATATAACTAATAATTTATAAATTTATATTTATATTTTATTTTAAGTTATTTAAGTACAAAGTACAAATGCATTAGTTGTTCAATGAAAATGATTTTTCTTGAAAAGATCATTCTTATTTATAGTCACATCAATATAATTTTTTATTAATTTTATTTTGGTACAACTTTTGAATTGAATTTAACTATGGTTACATGGATTGTGGTGAAAAAAGTGAATTGCAAATTCATAAATATTATTTTATTGGTTTAGCTATTATTTTATTAATTCCTTGGAAGGCCCATTTTAGACCTCAAAATTCCCCTAATGAAGTTGTCAATATAGTCACTTGGTGTGTGCAGCATGCATAAAGTTGATAGAAGTTCAATCAAAGAAAAAATTGAAAATTAAGAAATGGAAAATGTCAAAAGTTGATCATGAATGGATCATTGAAGATGGCATTCCATTAGAATTTTTTTGATTGAACTTCCCAACAATTTCTTCTCCTTAGATTCATCTTTTAAAACTTACAGAACTCAAATAGAAATTGAACTAGCTTTTTTTTGTGCATTCTTAAGTTTTACAATTATTACAATATGTATATTTTATGTTATATGTACAAGTGTTTGCACATGTACATTGTTTTGGTACATGCACACGAGTAATTTATACACGTATATACATACACATGTAGATTATCTGGTCTTAAACGATTTCATACATTTTATGGTACAATTTGTCATAATGTTATTATTGCAAAATGTACATATTTGTGTATCTAGCATAGTTTCTATAATGCAAATTTTAAGTTGCACGATTTTTTTTTTAGATGTATCTATTAAGCAAATTATAATATTCATTCTTGAATGCAAAGTGTATGGTACATGTTTTGTAATTTCCAGTTTACTATCAACTGAAAGTAGCTTTTATATGTACATTAATGAAAAATGTTGTGTACATGATATATGTTTTAACGCAATTTTTAAATTTTATGATTGTTTGACACATCTATGAACACCTAGACTTTTATGATTGTTTTTAGATATATACATCAATATGTATTGTATTTCAATAATTTTTACATATATTCATGAACTTATATATGTAAAACCATCTATGATTGTTTTAAATGACATGTATGATCATGCAAAATGTAACTAAATATCAACTAAATAATAAACATCCTATAATTATATAGCATTCACACATTTTCAAATGCATAACATGTACCAATGTACGTGTTAAATGTAATTTGAAATTTTTATCTAGATTCATTTTATATTTAACAAATAAAATGACAACTTGAGTTTTAAAAACAAAACATTATATCACAACATGTGATCATATGCCAAATGTAGTTCAACTATCCAAAATATACATGTGTTTTGTAATTTGAAATTTACATCTAGATTCATTTTATATTTAATATATAACAAAACAAGTTGAGTTTTAAAAACAAAACATTATATCACAACATGTGATCACATGTCAAATGTAGTTCAAATATCCAAAATATACATGTGTTTTGTAATTTGAAATTTCCATCTAGATTCATTTTATATTTAACAAATAACAAAACAACTTGAGTTTTACAAATGAAACATTATATCACAACATGTGATCACATGCCAAATGTAGTTCAACTATCCAAAATATACATGTGTTTTGTAATTTGAAATTTCCATCTAGATTCATTTTATATTTAAAAAATAACAAAACAACTTGAGTTTTAAAAACAAAACATTATATCACAACAGGTGATCACATGCCAAATGTAGTTCAACTATCCGAAATATACATGTGTTTTGTAATTTGAAATTTCCATCTAGATTCATTTTATATTTAACAGATAACAAAACAACTTGAGTTTTAAAAACAAAAAATTATATCACGACATGTGATCACAAGCCAAATGTAGTTCAACAATCCAAAATATACATGTGTTTTGTAATTTGAAATTTCCATCTAGATTCATTTTATATTTAACAAATAACAAAGCAACTTGAGTTTTAAAAACAAAACATTATTTCACAACATGTGATCACATGGCAAATGTTACTATCCAAAATTTAAAATCATTATTGATAAAAGTAAATGTATTTCAACTATATCCTAGATGTAAAATATGTTCAACATTTATATCACATGAACAATAAAGGTAAATATATATAACAATGTATAGTGTTACAAGTATCAAGTTATATAAAAAAGTAAATATGACTGCATAAATAAGACTATCTATATAGAAAAGTAAATTTAAGACTATCTATCAATTAAAATGTTGCACATATGCATCATCAATCAAATAGAGATGGATCTAGTGTCTTTTCCAGCAGCGTCCTAAGCCTCCTTGTGCTATCCTCTAAATAATGGGGAGCTTGTAGACAACGTGTAAACATTAAAATTTAATATTTTAAAATTCAATGGAAATGTAGAACTTCATGTAAAAAAAAAAAATCATGCAATACCTCATGTAGTTCCCTCTCCATTGTCTTGTGTTGGTCGTCCATCAATACATCCCCCATGGTAAACTGTACAATATATATATATATATATATATATATATATATATATATATATATATATATATATATTAAAAAATTTCGAATGAAAATGCATAAACTAATTTTCTATAATATTAAAAAAAAAAGTTAGATAACTTCTTATTCAAATTGTGTGGATGTTCCTATCTCCATCATACACTCCATTTCTAGAGTCCTTGGAGAACGAAAATCATCTCCACAAACCTAAAATTCAAAAATTTTAAAACTGTAAAATAACTCAAGAACTAGATCTCATTTTTTAATGAAACTTTTGAACTTCAATTTATAACTTAAACATAAGTGAGAAATTGAATAATTTTGATGATGGATTTGGCACATCTCCTAACAGGGAAGAACAAGGTAGCTTCAAACGGAAATCATTTCCACAAACCTAAAATTAAAAAAATTAAAAACTGTAAAATAACTCAAGATCTAGATCTCATTTTTTAATGGAACTTTTGAGCTTCAATATATATCTTAAAAATGTAAGTGAAAAATTGAATACTTGTGATGGTGAATTTGGCACATCTCCTAACAGGGAAGAAGAGGGTGGCTCCGAACAAAAATCATCTCCACAAACCTAAAATTTAACAATTTTAAAACTGTAAAATAACTCAAGATCTAGATATCATTTTTTTAACAAAACTCACTTCAATTTATAACTTAAAACATATTTAAGTGAAAAATTGTTCATACTTGTGATGGTGGATTTAGCACATCTCCTAACAGGGAATAAGAGGAGTGCCTCCATTGCGAAAACATCGGACATAATCAGAATCTGTTAACATTTAATTATATACATGTACATATGTACACAATCATTTATTTTAAAAATATGTCATCATGATACCGATATAATAATAGATTAATAATTGTACATCAAAATCATCATGAAAACTTAAAAAACACTAACATTTGCCAACATATTGTAGAAATTATATGCACTAAGCATGCATATGTTCAAGATCCACCTGATCTCACACTATTTAACTTTATGCAAGATACTGAATCTGTTCCACTTGTTAATATTTTGTGGAAAAATTAATTGCACACACATGTGAAGCATAAAAAAAAATAATCAATCGCACATAACACAGTTTTTAATCGAGAAAGCCTGAAGCTGAAAACCCCAACTATATATTATGTAACATGGAGATCATATGAAAATCTCATACAAAGCATACAAAGCTTATCACAAGCTCTCAGTACAGTACAATATTCATACACTAATCAGGCCCAATCTTGCAAATCCATGCACCGATCTTTGCCACCTGCTAGCCTGCCTCCACTGCGCAATCTCTGCTAAAGAATAGCTCTGAATGAATTCGAATTACCCTTCCTTGCACTGCAAAATCCTCATTGGCATATCCACTGAGTGTGTGATGTAACCAATGCATCACTATAGTCACAACAGATATTCTATCTTGCCCTTTCACCTATCTCTCCACTGGTCTCCACTGAAACTGCCATGCACTGTAGTTAATTGCTGTATTGTTCAGTTGATTAATGAGTTATTATTTGTGAATTAATTAAATAATTAATTCACTTTACTCTCACTAGTGTATCAATCAGTTAGACTAGATACAACTAGCTCAACTGAGTATAACTGAGTTAAACTAAATACAACGCCATAACTACTTCTTCCAACTGTGTCATAACTCTGCCACTTGAGTTCTAACTGATTCCTCCATGCATTAGCTCCAGTAAACCCTTAGGAATAGTGTAATTCCTTCTGTCAGCTGTTGTGCCACATCTGTGCACTGAACTGAAGTGCTCCAAGAGAATAAGTTGTTGTTTAGAGTCTGATTATTATTAAGAGCCAATAATAATCGACATGCATCTATTTTTAGATCAGTGATCTATAAATAGACTTCGCCCAATATTCTAAAAATAGAATTTCATCTATTTTTCCAACTTGATCAACCATCCACAAATAGCATCCTACAACTTCTGAAATATGATCATCATGTCTAAAAATAGACATAGTCTAAAAATAGACTTACGCCAAAAATAGCCTGTGGGCCCACTTAGTGAAGGCGACTCTTTTCACTAAGCTCATCATATTGTTGAATCTCAACACTCCCTCTCAACAAGATAGGGATTATCCTTCACCCCGATCCTGCCTCTATGGTATTCTAATTTGCTCCTGGTGAGCACCTTCATCAAAATATCTGCATCCTGATCCTCCGTAGGAATGTACTGAAGCAACATGATCTTCCGCTGCACACAATATCTGATATGAGGATACTGGATATCAATATGTTTAGATCTATCATGAAACACAGGATTAACTAAGAGTTTAATGCAACTTTGATTATCACAATGAATCACCGTGGGATCTAAATGTGAACTGAACAAACCAACCAGAATATTCCTCATCCAGATAGCCTCACATGCAGCTAAACTTGCTACCATGTATTCTGCTTCTGTTGAGCTGAGTGCCACGGATCTTTTTTTCCTATTGTACCAAGAAAATGTCGTAGATCCGATACTGAAAATCCCTCCTGATGTGCTCTTTTTGTCTATTGGGCTTCCTACCCAATCTGCATCCATGAAGCCATGCAACTTCACTTCATCCGTCTATTTGTACCATAAACCATACTCAGATGTGCCCCTGAGATATCTCAGGACATGCTTGCATGCCTTCCAAAAGAGCTTGGTAGGCTTAACCATCGCTTGTGAAAGCTGGTTCACTACATAGCATATGTCTAGTCTTATATTGACTAAATACATGAGCGAACCCACCAATTTTCAATAAATAGTGGTATCCACTACCTTTGCCGATATAGCATCCTCTTTCTTCCAATTTCTTGGAAGAGGAGTGTCGATAGGCTTGCAGCCTTGCATGTGAAACTTCTCCAGTATCTTCCGGGCATACTTGCCTTGAGACACAAACAGTTCACCTTCCCGTTGCATATTTCCAATCTAATAAAATAATGAAGGAGGCCTAAATCCTTAATCTCAAACTCCTTTGCAAGATTTGGCTTGCATGAGTGTATCAACTACTCATCACATGTTAGTATTAAATCATCACCATAAAGTACAATGATTAAAAGCTTATCCTCGACCACAATCTGGTAAAAGTTTGCATCTGCCTCACTCTTGGTGAAGCCAAGTCCAGTGAAATAGCTGTCAATCCGAGTGTACCAAGCACGGGGTGCTTGTTTCAGCCCATACAATGCTCTTTTGAGCCTGCACACATGCAACTCGCTCTTGAAGATCTCAAATCCTTCAGGCTGCTTAATGTACACCTCTTCCTCAATGATCCCATTAAGGAACGCAATCTTCACATCCATCTGATGAATGTGCCAACCCATCTGTGCTGAGAGAGCAAGGATGGTTCGTATGGAAGAATACCGAGTGACAGGTGCAAAGGTTTCTTCATAGTCAATCCCTCAATCTGTGAGAAGCCCCAGGAAACAAATCTTGCCTTATACTTCTCGACACTCCCATCAGTAGCTTGCTTTACCTTGTAGATCCATCTTGATCCTACAACTGATTTTCCCACCGGCCTTGGAACAATCTCCCAAGCACTGTTTCTAACAATGGAATCATACTCCTCCACCATGGCATCTACCCATGTGGGCTCCTGGACTGCTTCTTCGAAAGAAGATGGCTCTGTCACAATACACTTGCTCATAAGAGCCATGTATCCAGTATATCACGTGTGATCACTGCCTCGCCGTGATGTAGATCTCTACATTCTATGCCGCATCAAACTTCTCAGCCTCTCAAATACCTTCCGTGGTATGCTTTCCGCCTTGGTCCGATGTTTGGTTCCCGCATGAGTGGACTCCTCCACTCCATGAATCTCCCGTGGCTGATCCACATCCAGAGGCTCATCTTTGGGAACAAGAAGTTCCTCTTCTGCATGCAAGTGTAGCTCCCTCTCAAGCGACAACTTCATGGCTTTCACCTCATTGAATTTTATATCCCATCGCACAACAATCATTCGACTGTCTGGAAAATACAAACGATAATTATGGGGTGTTTCCGTGTACCCCAAAAATATCCCAACTTTTGCAGTTGGCTCTAGCTTCTTCCTGGCGTCCTTCATCACATGAATGTAAACAGGTGAGCCAAAAATCTTCAAATGAGAAATATCAGGCTTCTTACCAGTAAAAGCTTCTTCAGGTGTACTCATGCCAAGTACTCTATGAGGACAAAGATTTTTCACATAAACCGCAGTGTTTCATGCTTCCACCCACAAGTGCATCGGTAGGCCTTGGTCATGCAACATCGCTCGTGCATCACCCACGATCGTTCTGTTCTTTCTCACCGCGACCCCATTCCGTTGTGGGTTATGAGGCACTATGAGTTCTCTTCGAATTCCTTCTTTGCTATAGAAGTCTTTGAATTCGCCCGAGATGTATTCACCACCATTATCACTCCGTAGAGTTTTCACTTGCTTCCCCAACTCCTTCTCCACCAATGCCTTGAACTCATAGAACTTTGAGAATGTTTCACTCTTCTTCTGCATGAATAAGATCCAACATCTACGAGAATAATCATCAAAAAATATCACATAATACCTGTGATTTGTTGTTGAAGAAATCGAGAATGGTCCTCACACGTCTGTGTGAATTCTCTCCAGGATCATCGAAGCACGATTCACCTTCTCATCAAAGGTGGTCTTCACAAACTTACCCATTGTACATCCTTTGCACTGATCTAACTGCGCAAGAGTACCCTTGGGAAGTCCAGTAGAAATTTGTTGTAAAATCTTCAAAGCGCCATGGTGAAGATGGCCCAATCTCCTGTGCCATAATTTGCCCTCATCTCGGTTCACCACTTCTTCTGCTTTGCCCACCATTGCAGCACAACCATCTACCTCTAGCTTGTAGAGATTCTTAATTCGAACCCCTATATTCTTAGTTTTACCCATTGTTTTATGTCGAAGGAAGGCTTTTCCCTCACTGAAAACAACATCATAACCCTTGTCTTCTAGCATTACGACTGAGACCAGTTCTTCTTTAGACCTAGAACATGCGCGACATTCTTCAACAAGAACGGATTACCAGAATCCCTCTCAAAGGTAATGGTCCCAATTCCAGTCGCACTGTACCGACCATCGTCGCCCATCTCTATATGCATCTATAGGTCCTTCTCCTCCAAGTCACTAAACAACTCTTTGTCTCCCGTCATATGGAAAGATGCACCACTATTAAGATACCACACCGATCCCATGCAGCTTGAAACCAAGCATGTGATCAAGGAAAAATCCAGCTCAAATTGTGAGGCTAAGGCCTCTCTAACTGCAAATCCAGCAGCCTGATTGTTCTTCTTCTTCTGTGGACAGTTAGTGGCGAAATGTCCATGCTCGGGACAGTGAAAACACTTCGCTTTGGACAAATCTTGCTTCTTGCCTTTAGCACCATATTTTGAAGAAGATTTCTTCCCCTTCCCTTTCCTTGCTTTGGCAGCCAAAGCACAATTCTTTTCATCTTCATTCTTCGATGAAGATCCATCCCTGGTACCCTGCCTGATCTCCTCCTACACAAGATCCGACTAATGTCGCTGCCATCCTGGCAGTTTCTCCCGTCCATTGACAGAGTCTTCGTAACTATGCCAACTCTTCGGAAGCCCAAGGAGATCCAAGCTCACCAAGTATTCATCATCAACAATAACCCCCACACTTCCCAGTTCATCCTTGCATTGGAAAAACTTCGTGAGGTATTTTGGAATACTGTCGCCTTTCTCCATTTTTATTTTCCTCAGCTTGTCTTTAAGCGCCAACTTCCTCTTGTCACTTTTGCTTTGGAACAAATCTGTCAAAGCCTTCCACATTAAGAATGGAGTGGATTTACCTTGAAGGCTAGACACAATATGGTCCTTCACACCTTCCAATAGAATCCTCCTCTTCTTTGCAGTCTTCTTTTTCCATGCATCAAGTAATGCAGCATCGCTAGATCCTGGCTTAGGAACATCGCTATTGATGAACTCCTTAAACCCATTATCCTCCAGCACTGCCTCCATCCTATCCTTCCAGGCTATGTAATTCGAGCTCCCATCAAGGGCATACTCCAATCTCAACCCGTTGAACGACATTTCAATGTATACTCGATTTCTGCACCAAGAATCTTCTGTAGCAAATTCGAATTGTCCACCAGCACAAACTCACTTCACAATTGCAATTTTCAATCAACAATGCTCTGATACCATGTAGAAAATATATGCACTAAGTATGCAGATGTCCAAGATCCACCTGATCTCACACTGTTTAACTTTATGCAAGATACTGAATCTATTCCACTTGTTAATCTTTTGCAGAAAATTTAATTACACACACATGTGAAGCATAAAAAAAAAATAATCAATCGCACATAACACAGTTTTTAACCAGGAAAGCCTGAAGCTGAAAACCCCAACTATATATTATGTAACATGGAGATCATATGAAAATATCATACAAAGCATACAAAGCTTATCACAAGCTCTCAGTACAGTACAAACGTCATACACTAATCAGGCCCAATCTTGCAAATCCATGCACCGATCTTTGCCACCTACTAGCCTGCCTCCACTGCGCAATATCTGCTGAAGAATAGCTATGAATGAATTTTAATTACCCTTGCTTGCACTACGTAATCCTCATTGGCATCTCCACTGAGTGTGTGATGCAATCAATGCATCACTATAGTCACAACAGATATTCTATCTTGCCCTTTCACCTATCTCTCCACTGGTCTCCACTGAAACTGCCATGCACTGTAGTTAACTGTTTTATTGTTCATTTGATTAATGAGTTATTATTTGTGAATTAATTAAATAATTAATTCACTCCACTCTCACTAGTGTATCAATTAGTTAGACTAGATACAACTAGCTCAACTGAGTCTAACTGAGTTAAACTAAATACAACTCCATAACTACTTCTTCCAACTGTGTCATAACTCTTCCACTTGAGTTCTAACTGAGTCCATGCATTAGCTCCAGTAAACCCTTAGGAATAGCTTAATTCCTTCTGTTAGCTACTGTGCCACATCTGTGCACTGAATTGAAGTGCTCCAAGAGAATAAGTTGTTGTTTAGAGTCTGATTATTATTAAGAGCTAATAATAATCGACATGCATCTATTTTTAGATTGACGATCTATAAATAGACTTCGCCCAATATTCTAAAAAGATAATTTCATCTATTTTTCCAACTTGATCAACCATCCACAAATAGCATCTTGCAACTTCTGAAATATGATCACCATGTCTAAAAATAGACATAGTCTAAAAATAGACTTGCGCCAAAAATAGCCTGCGGGCCCACTTAATGAAGGCGACTCTTTTCACTAAGCTCATCATATTTTTGAATCTCAACACATATCATCTTGATTGTGAGAACCATCTTCATTGTGAGAACCTGAAGCTTTGACCGTGATATTAAAATCTCCGTTCATCAGGTGTGTTAACTACAAATGGTGTTCACATATATGATACATTTTTGTTAGATTAACATATACAAATAAACATGTATATGTATTTATTACAAATTTTACATGTTAAAATATTCACCCTAACCATTAACACATACCGATCCCATGTCCTCTTCTTCATGAATAATTAAGTCCTGCCAACCATTGAGACAATGTTTTGCATATGTTCTAAGCTCTTGAATATTAATCTTGTTTATCGCATCATATGTATGATACACAAAATTAACATGTGCATTATCTGGTTCTATTTGTCGATTCAGACAAACATTAATTCCACCTAGTCCACTCTAAACATTGTCTATGATGACATCCATTGCTTCTCGACTTATTTGAAAAGTGGCATCCATCTCTGATCGCAAAGTTTCCACACGAAGAGTTCAACTTATCAATGGTAGCTCGGGGTGAGGCAACTCAACATCACGCTTAGCACCCCCTACGGTCACATAATCAACCTTTCTTAGGACCAAAAAATCAGAGGAAAGGTCATTATAATTTGGTTTCATTCTAAAAAATAATTCTACATAAAATAATTTTGCAAAATAAAGAGGAATCTCATCATTCCAAGGTATTCTTCCATAGGCAGCAAGGTTTCTATCATATAAATGGCAAGCTATATCAAGGTGCTTGAAATATTGCACCTTTAACATCTTTCTTTTCGACCCTTATTTGAAATTAAACATAGACTTGACCATTTCTGTTGTAACTTTGTGTTTAACATCCCCCCATGTATTAGGAGCTATCATTGTTTTCTTTCTTTTCCTCATCACTTCTACACAATTATTAGTGGTTGTCCAATGATTTTTGTACACATCTACAAGTGTGCTTAAATAGTGAGTAACTATTTCTAGGTTTTCTCGAATCTCAGTAGGGAGTTTCAAAGACACGAGATCTTTCCTAAATTTTGAATAGATATGTTGACACCTTTGTAATGTGAATTGATGGATTTTTATTTCCCAAGGTAAATTGGAAATGTCAAAAGAATAAGTCGTGGCTGGTGTACAACCTTCTTCTTGAATAACGTGGTTTGGCCTACGTCTTTTTCGAGCAACATTTTCACCCTATGCATCAATATATAAAATTATGTATAAATAAAAAAACATGTGAACAAATTTGTACAAATTTTCTTTTTAACAATAAAAAAATTATATAAATAATTTAACAAATTAATAATTGAATGAACATAATATTAAGATTGATGGCCACCTTGAGATGGTTGAGCAGCATCATGCCCACCCTAATATCATTGAGAACTAGAATGACCATCGTTTGGTTGAGAACTAACATGACCACCCATTGACTGGCCACCGAGGGAATGCATATCACCACCCTCATGCAATTGGCCACCACCTATTGATTGGCCACCAGTGAAATGTGTAACACCACCACCCTCACGTGACGAGAGTAGAGCTTCATAGAAAAATATGAATTTATAATAAATTAAAAAATACATACATACATATAAATACATGTACATATAATTGATTAAATTGCGTGAAACATACCACAATTTCATGAACCATGGCCAGGCTCCATTGATGGAGTAAATACCCTTGTCCTCCGAACTCCTAAAAAATAAAAAATGAAATTTATTAAAATCTAATTTAACTAACAAAATTGATAAAAAATCAATTCCATATGTATACATGTATGTACATGGGGATAAACTTATATATCTTCAATAAAAAAATCAATTCCACATGTATACATGCATGTATGAAGATACAATTATGTATTCAAATGTCATTTAAAAACATACACATTTAATAGAAATACCATGAACATCCCTCGATCCATGATCCCCCTCTCTCGTAGAGACATGATATTCTACTGATGTGCGACTTTCATCCTTCCATGATATATATATATGGATATCTACAGTGGACATTTACAATTATTTTTAAAAATACTATTTAAAATAAGTTCAAAAGAATTCAAAAAAATAATGTAATTTAGTACACAAATGTTGAGCAAAAACACAAATTATGTAAAACACAACTTTCAAAGCACAAATTGATGTCTAAAACTCATTTTAAAAAATTGTTGAACTCCTGCACATTTTAATTTTATAAAACATGAAGTTCACCAAGTTGCGGTTACATGGTGGAAACACACTTGGTATATAATTGAAAAAAACACATGGTCATTAAAAATGACACATTTATAAGTAAAAAACATAGACATATCAAAGATATGTTACAATGTCCATTAATAAATTTTGAAGGAGAGCGTCTCAACACTAATTCATCTTTGAGAGATGAACCTTGAATTGGCATTACACCTTATAATACTAATTCATCTTTGACAGATCAATTTTGAATTTTCATTGTACCACACAATAGATCACGAGAGATCTTATTAACATTTGCACAATGTCTTATATTAAAAAATTGAAATTGTCCATGCAGTTGTTTTAGCCTCTCCTTCTTAACTTAGTATACGTCTTTCATCTGGTTGCACAAGTTCAGAATTGGTGAAAATTATAATTACATTTGATCCATACTCCATAATTGTTCACAAGCCTTCTATCAATGCAATATAATATTCTTCATTGTTTGTTGTTCTTTCTAGTATATTCATTTTCCTTTGGAGGACCTTTTTAGTCGCAATATTGCAAAGAACATATGTAATCATTGTTTTCATTGGATTGGGATAGCAATAAACATCTATGCATAATGTCCATTTCTCAACCATGTTTAGTGGGTTTTTTTATCCCTGGAAAAAAAATTCAATAAAATATATTAAATGAACATTTATTGCAAAAGCCTAAAATTTTGTGGGAGAAATGACATGTACATGGTTTTCCTTAACGTTTATGGGTGAAATGACATGTACATGGTTCCCAAAAACACTAGAAAATGCCTTAAAATTTATGGGATAAATGACATGTACATAATTCCCAAAAATACTAGCAAATGCTTTAAAGTTTATGGAAGAAATGGCATGTACATGGCTTCCAAAAACACTAGAATTTTCCTTAAAAATATATTAAATTAACATTTATTACAAATTCCTTAAAGTTTATGGGAGAAATGGCACGTACATGGCTTCCAAAAACACTAGAATTTTCCTTAAAAATATATTAAATGAACATTTATTGCAAATGCCTTAACGTTTATGGGAGAAATGGCATATACATGGTTTTCCTTTAAGTTTATGGGAGAAATGACATGTACATGGTTCCCAAAAACACTAGCAAATGCCAAGTTTATGGGAGAAATGACATGTACATGGTTTCCAAAACCACTAGCATTTTCCTTAAAAATATATTAAATTAAAGTTTATAGGAGAAATGACATGTACATGGTTTCCAAAAACACTAGCATTTTCCTTAAAAATACAATAAATTAAAGCTTATGGGAGAAATGACATGTACATGGTTTGTCTTAAATTTTGCGGGAGAAATGACATGGACATGGTTTTCCTTAAATTTTATGGGACAAATGACATGTAGATGGTTCCCAAAAACACTAGGAAATGCCTTAAATTTTATGGGAGAAATGACATGTATATGGCTCCCAAAAACACTAGAAATGCCTTAAAGTTTATGGGAGAAATGACATCTACATGGTTTTCAAAAACACTAGCACTTTCCTTAAAAATATATTAAATGAACATTTATTGCAAAAGCTTTAAATTTTATTGCAAATGCCTTAAAGTTTATGGGAGAAATGGCATCTACATGGTTTCCAAAAACACTAGAATTTTCCTATAAAATATATTAAATGAATATTTATTGCAAATGCCTTCAATTTTATTGCAAATGCATAAAATTTTATTAGAGAAATTACATGTACATTGTTTGCCTTAAAGTTTATGGGAGAAATGACATGTATATGGTTTGTCTTAAATTTTATGGGAGAAATGACATGTACAAGGTTTGACTAAAAGTTTATGGGAGAAATGACATGTACATGGTTTGCCTTAAAGTTTATCGAAGAAATGACATAGAAATGACATGTACATGGTTCCCAAAAACATTAGCAAATGGGAAAAATGACATTGTATGCTTTCCAAAAACACTAGCATTTTCCTTTAAAATATATTAAATTAAAATTTATGGGAGAAATGATATGTGCATGGTTTGCCTTAAAATTTATGGGAGAAATGACATGTACATGGTTTGCCTTAAAGTTTTCCTTAAGTTTATGAGAGAAATGAAATGTACATGGGTTGCCTTAAAGTTTATGGGAGAAATGACATAGAAATGACATGTACATGGTTCCCAAAACACTAGAAAATACCTTAAATTTTATGGGAGAAATGACATATACATGGTTTTCCTTAAAGTTTATGGGAGAAATGACATGTACATGGTTAGCCTTAAATTTTGCCTTAAGTTTATGAGAGAAATGACATGTACATGGTTTGCCTTAAATTTCTCCTTAAATTTTATGGGAGACATGAAATAGAAATGACATGTACATGGTTCCCAAAACACTAGCAAATACCTTAAATTTTATAGGAGAAATGACATGTATATGGTTTCCAAAAACACTACCATTTTACTTTAAAATATATTAAATTAAGGTTTATGAGAGAAATGACATGTACATGGTTTGCCTTAAAGTTTGCCTTAAGTTTATGGGATAAATGACATGTACATGGTTTTCGTTGAAGTTTCCTTAAATTTTATGGGAGAAATGACGTAGAAATGACATGTACATGGTTCTCAAAACACTAGCAAATGTCTTAAATTTTATGGGAGAAATGGCACGTACATGGTTTCCAAAAACACTGGCATTTTCCTTAAAAATATATTAAATTAAAGTTTATGAGAGAAATGACATGTACATGGTTTACCTTAACGTTTATGGGAGAAATGACATGTACATGGTTTGTCTTAAATTTTATGGGAGAAATTACATGTGCATGGTTTTCCTTAATGTTTGTCTTAAGTTTATGGGAGAAATGACATGTACATTGTGTCTTAAAGTTCGCCTTAAAGTTTATGGGAGAAATGACATGTAAATGGTTCCCAAAAGACTAGAAAATGCCTTAAATTTTATGGGAGAAATGACATGTATGTGGTTAACCTTAAAGTTTGCCTTAAGTGTTGCTTAAAAGACTTGATAGGTCACAAATTCAACATTTAAATGCTTGGTTCCCTAATTGAAACCACTATGGAGACTATGTATGACTAGTCATTTAAAGCTTATTGCAATGGAACTGTTGAAATATTACAATATGAAAATGAGACTCGTTCAGGTCATATTTTTCCAATTCTGACGAAAAACAACTCTGAATACTAATACTCAACTTATTTCATTAGGCACTTACAAGTATGAAAAAGGATAGTCCTTGGTCATTCACCCAAAACATAGTACACATTCTCTAATTACCTCCCAGGAAGCAGGGTTTTCTTCTAATTTTCCTAAGCTGTTAACTAGAAGTAGGTTATGGGATGGAGATGAAGATGAAATAGTTTATTGCTTGCTTTAGAATTTCCTGGGAAGGGGATAAAGGAGCTCGAACACGAGAATGACTAAGTGATCCTTTTAGATAAATCTGTCTCATACGAACAATAAAATAAAATTAAAAACATCTATTATAAAAATTTATTTAAAATAATTAATATGTTCAGCAAATTTCCATCTAGATTATTTAAATCGAAACCACAGATCGATTTCGCTGATGAACTAAAAAAAAAAAAAATTCTTTACATTTTTTATGATTTCAAAAACCAATGCCTTCAAAATCTACAATGGGCAAACATTAAATTTTTTGAGCCATTCTTGGAATTTAGTGCACGTCGAGGAGGCAAGAGACAATGAGAAAGAGCACATCGAGCAGGCAGAGCAGACAACGAGGCCGTAGATCGCAAAGGACGCATATCATAGCCTACACAAAACCTGAAAACACAGAAAACTGAAAATTAGATTTAAAAACAAAAAAAACCATAAACAAAAAAAAATAACAGATTTACCTTACCTTCTCACCTTCGCTTGCTCTCCTCCTCGCCCATGCAACAATGCAACACAACCAATAGACTGATCGAAAACACAGAACAAGACAACAATAGAGCAGCAAGACAGTGATTGAAATCGAAAATAGAGCGAGACAACAATAGAGCAGTGAGATAGTGACCAAAATCGAAAACAGAGCGAGATAGCAACAGAGCAGCGAGATAGTGACTAAAATCGAAAACAGAGTGAGATAACAATAGAGCAGTGAGACAGTGACCGAAATCGAAAACAGAGCGAGATAGCAACAGAGTAGTGAGACAGTGACTGAAATCGAAAATAGAGCAATACAACGACAAAGCAGCGAGACAGTTGTTAAACTAACTAACCAAAAACTTCTTATTTTCTAGGGGCCAGTATATTTATAACAAAAGTTCGGTCGAACTATTAGTTGGGTTGAACTATTAGTTCAGCCAGACTATTAGTTCGAACGAACTTTTGTTGTCGGTTTTCCCATCTCCAGCAAAAAATATGTTTACCCACGTCGTCAAGATGTCGTTAATGTTAATGAAAGAAACAATTTGGCCGAATTAATTTCAAAACTTCGACCAAACTTTCTAAAACTTTGGCTGAACTGTTGGGAAAATGAAATATTTGAACTCGTTTCTCACGAAAGTGTAACCCACCTTCACATTTTTACCCATAATCAAAATTAATATTGAAATATTAAAATCAATTTAAAATTTTAATAATATAAAATTAAAAACTAAAAATTTGAAAATGTAAATGATTCAACAAACACTTTTGAATTTAAGAAACATAGTGAAAATCAAAGAAATCATCATATTAATATTCATATTTCTAGCATTCCCAATGTATTACATAGTAAAAAAAATGGTAAATGCCCAATGTGGGAAAGTAATACATGGTCCAATGCTAAAAGGCCAAAACATAACATTAAAAACTAAAGTTGAAGATGATCATAAAGTGAAATATTCTGCATTAAGACTATCCATACAACCTTGAGCCTTGCTAGGCACTCCAATTTCATCTTCACCATCATAAATATCAATATAAACTGCAATTCTACCCAAAATTATGCCAACTAAACCTGCATCTGGTAAAGGATTAACCTCATCATTATCAATGTGAGAAGCATCCTCAACATCAACATCCCATATTGCTACAGTGCCCTCTAAATACTCAAGTATCTTCCTTGAGCGAAGTCGAAGACTACTATGCATATAAACCAATTTATCTGCTCTCTTAGAGGTAAGCCTATTCCTATTAACAAAGTGAATGAAACTGTAAGTGGACCAATTCCTTTTAGTTGTCAATGAACTAAAATCCTGGGATAGAAAACGTGAGGCAAGATTTCAAAGATCTTGGGCTTCCCCCCCATACATATCCACCATCCAATGGGATTCCTTTGTGCATAAATTTTGATGTCCACCCTTGCATCTTGAGAGAACGTGGAAGGGTTTAGGTAGCAAAATCAATAAATTGTTCCCGCATTAAATTTGCTTCATTAGGTGTATACATTTTTCCTATGGAAACAAGAAAGCCTTATTTCACTTCTTCATCACCAATGGGGAGAACTATGTTTGATCTCTCCATATACCACTTTGGATTAAGGGCATAAGTAACCATGTGAAGAGAGGTATTGAGTTTGATACATCTCTTCCTTGTTATCTTATAAATTTTATTGAATAACTCCAAATAGGGGTTTCTATCTCGAATGATGTGTCTTATCTTGCCTACCATGTTATTAATACTTTCATAAAATTCTCCAAGGGTGGGGGAATCAGAATCTGCATACCTAATCAACTCCACAATTTGGGTTGTGAAAGAAAGAACACATTTACAATAAGAACACCAATCATCATTGAGAAGTTTCTCTCTTATCTTCTTTGCCTGCATTGATTTAGATCCAGACCATGCATTCCACTCCTGGGAAACAAAAGTGGCTTGTAAGGATGCATGCACCTCAACCATACATTGAAGAAGAATGAAGTATGTAGCATATATTGTTTACGCAGGTTTCAAAAACCTCTTCCTTGAATACATCCTATAGATTTCTAAAGAGGCATGGTGGTTGCAAATGTACATTTGTGCATCTCTTGCATCTAAAATGAGTTTGGAAATCCAAGATATTTTTCCAATATATTTGATCACATTATTCAAGGCATGTACACAACAAGGAGTCCAAATGATATGACTATATCAACTTTGAACCATCAAACCCACTGCTTTGCAAACAAGGGATGCATCTGTGATTACATGTATTACATTTGAAGGACTGTTGGACGATATAAATGCTAGATTTTATGTGTGGACAACCCAACTTTGGAACAACCCCACTAAAGTAGATGTGTGGCTCTTCACTCACGTCTTACCGTCAATTCCTCCCTCGAGTTGCCCTGCAACTAATATCACACCAAAATTTATACCCACATTTAATTTGTCAATCTGGGGTCATAAGAATTAGAGACGTAGCACAATATATGCCAGAATACGACCTTAGGGATTTGTGGCAAACCCTAGAAATAATTAAAAAAATGAAATCATTCAGGAAAAGAAACAAGACTCTTCAAAAGCAAAGTAAACACACTCCGGGAATCTACTTCTGGCTCAACTTATGGGTTGAGTTGACTCCTGCATTAATTCTTCCTCAGTTTTCCATGGGACAAGGGAATGTAGGCCCCATTCAAACCGACAAACTGTTTGGAAAATGAAGAATGTGATTCAGGAAAGAAAGAATGCAAAACCAATGCAAATCCTCTTAAAAATTATTGCTACGAGGAAAAAATGAAAGGACATAAAATAAATTAGAAATCACAAGACAATTTTTATACATAAATAATTGAATGCTTTAAAATATTGCGTTGCTTCTGTGGAAATAGAAACACAATAAACAAGATAAATCTACAGTATAGTAGAAATCAAATAAATCTATCTATTGCTTTTTAGCTTACTCTAATCATTTAGAACTTTTTCCTTCAACACATAAATACTTCATATGATATGTGCAACATTAATTATTAAAGGAATATTAATCATAGCTATCAATCTTCAAGACATCATTTGATCCTTGCATTAGTGCAGGAATCATTTTTGCATGGTAATCATGATTGCTCTAGATAATACATAATAAGCTAAATCAACCGATACTTTTGATAAGAAATAATTTCCTTCACCATTATATTCTGAGAGTAAACCCCGTTATGCAATAATTGAAATCAAAACAAATGAGATGCAATAAAATACATATGCTCTGCCTTAATCCTTATAAAAATAACCCCATTAATCAAATTCGAATGACATTAAAAGTAATGAAAAGGATTTCTAAATAGAGATGCAAACCTCACATAGTCAAATTGCAAACTATACTAGACCATGTTGTCACACCATGCAAATGAAAGTAAATTGCAATGAAATTTGGGAAGGCAACTCAATCCTAGTAACTGAAGATTAAAAAAGAATGAAATACATAAAACTGGTGCCAAATCATATTAATATTGAAGTCATATTACATAGATGCTGGATAGTACAGGGCTAAGCTCCAGTGGTCCTCGCGGATCATCCCACTGAGAACACAAGCCCTCACTTTCCACACAGCGAAAATCACCATGCCTCTATTAAACACAATATACAATCTATTGTTTGAGTCCCCCCCCCCCCCCATTTATACAGATTACATATTCATACTTATAATGACGTTGTCTCCCAACTATTTGAGTTATGGTGGTCCAACACATAATTTTAGAGTTTGAAAACTTATCTAAATCAAAATAAAATATATGATGACTGGATGGATCTGAAGAGATCTGTAGTTCCCCCTATAAATGCAAAAACCTCGCATCAGAGCTATTTTCCATAACGTAGTTTGACCGAGCACTTTGATTTTAACATGTTTCTTAGAAGACCTGGGTGCAATCAAAGGAACACATCAACATATTGAACACCTTCTCCTCAAAACCCATATGCTCATTTTCCATTTTGAGATCTTGGAGTATGAGAGTCATGGAAGCGAAATCATGATTCTCACTATTGGTACAAGAATTGAGTTAATGGAATAGGAAGTGGACTAGTGGAACATGAACTGTGCACCTGCCACAAGGAGAACCTGCTATAAGTGATGTTTTGACACCAAAATACCTTCCAATCATAAAATAAAGAAGAATTCATAAATCCATAACTTATTACCTCTGAATGACTATATATTATCCCAAAATGTATAAAAATGATAGTAGTGGCTACAAACACCTGGTGCAAGCACAAAAGTTGTTCAACAAAAGTATAAAAATCTAGACAAAATGGAGGTTCAACATCCCAACATGCTAATATTCTTGCACGCCCTCGTGCAAGCCACACCATAAGATGGAATTTCAAAATTTCAAAAATATGTAGAGTTATGGCCAAGATCCTTGTTGTATTAATTGAGATGCTCAGGTTCACTCTCTCTCTGTTTTGGCAATTTTAATTTCCCTTTTCAAAATTCTGTTATGGACTGCATAATACTTGGCTCGCCTAGTCCACTCCTTGACCAGCTTCTGCGACTTCTCCCTCTCAGCACTTAACCTAATGTTTTTATTATACAACTTGGTACAAAGTTCCTCCCAATTTTCGTTCTCCCCTCCTACACTTTCTTTACTAGCAGCAAGCTATCGCACCTTCTTCTTCAATCTCCTTATTACCTTATTTTTATTCTTCAATATGTAATCATCAACAGCCCCTTTTGATCTCAGTTGATTGCTGGAGTGAAGGTCAACCATTCCAACTTTAGGTGGATCAAATAGGGACTCAAACCCTCGGTCCATATCTGTCATGGGGGATTTGAACTGAGCATTTTATTTTACAAGGTTTTGATTTGTCCCTAATACTGGTTTGTTGGCTAGTTTGTTTATCGGATTCTCAATCTGGGCCATAAATTGATGAGTAGATTCGGCAAACCTTCGAAGTTTATCCCCATCACTAGTGCTTATTTCTTCATTCTCCAAATCAATGGCTTGAAATTCCATATTTTTGGAAAGAGGAGGAATGGATTTCTTCATACTGCGTGTAATCCTTCATCCTACAGTGAGGGTTTGAGGTTCAAACGGTAACGTTGCAGACATCATGGGATTTGCAGGGGTTGCAGGGGTGTCTCCCTTATTCCACCTCAATTTCCTAGGATGTGAGGAGAGGACAATGTCTATTCGGTTTTCCTCTAGGGTTTTCTCTGCCTCACGCAATTCCTCAAGAGGCTGGGTACTGGGTTTCTCAATGACCGTTATAAACTTTTTTCACCAAAGAAAATCTTCCCACCTATCATTTATGATGCATAACTCATTTTTAATCAATATTTTGATAAGCCCATAATGATAAAGGCTTGCCCTAGGATTTTTAATGGACCTACAGACCCCCTATGATATCTTCTGCAGGATTTTTAACAGGAAATAAGGGACATTTATCCTTTTTTCACCAGTGAAATGTAGCAGCAAACCAATGTGATAGAGAAAATTGGTTTCATACCTGCCCTCACAGGTCAAATATTTCTAGAGAATGAACAAAGGATCACACCATTCATCTCAAAGCTGAGAACTCGGTATCCCATTTGCCTAGTTAATATCTTGGTGCTTTGCTTTGAGAAATCGTGCACTTTGTTGTTTATCCACGCCCTTGTTCTTGAACCACTTAATTCCTTCTGATGGCAATCCAATTTCTCGAGCGATGGTTTTCTCATTCACATTCATAGTTAAATCCCCGATTCAAGTGATCTTTCCATCGAATCCCTATGAAAATTGCAATGCAACCTTGTCTTCATAGTCCTGGAATTTAGCCATAAATTCATGCCACCCATCCTTTATCATCTTTTGTTTGTAGGCATTGTACTTGGGAATTTTCTCCAGCTCCTCGATGGATGTAGGCTCATGGCGGTCATATTTCTTCATCATGGTTTGGATGGACTGCAGATATGACATGTGCTTCTAAAGATGAATAAGATGATTTAGCAAACAAAACTAAACTCACTATGTTTCACTTAAATCAGGGAGGACCGAATGATTTTTAAATTGTATACATTGATTCCTTTCGAGTGACATAACTACTCATGATCCATGGTTGATCGGAGGACGCATGAATTATCAAAAGGGCAATGGAGGTTTAGTTTCCGCAATTGATGTAATCATCATAAGAACTGGTCACAAATAAAAATTCATCCAATCGTGATATAACTTACTTAGCGTTGGATTAAATGTAATATTATCCAACAAACATTCTTATGACATAGAAAGAATCATGACTACGATGTCAGGACATTTTTCAACAATATTCCAATGCATTAAAGGATATGATTATCTCTATTGAAAGTCTAAAACATGGAGTACCTATTGCGAAATCAGGGAAGATAGCAGGGGAGAGTATTTAAAATTTAGTAATCAGTAAAAGACGGATTCACCTTTTTAAAATTCCATGCAACATTATAGTTCCAAGAGTCGCATCGAGTGAAAGAATTATGAAGGGGCAAAGAAGGAGGATTAACATAATCAGGTACAAGAAACGGTATTTGTCAAAGGTCAGAATTCCATAGCTAGCTTCAGATTCCTATTAATATTGATAATCATTTTTTTGCTGAAATAGGTGCAATCTAAAAATGGTTCCCATATCTGTGATAACAATCTCGCACCTACTATAGCAATCCTGATATTAGGACATATAATGCTTATTCAAAGGCAACTACAATCAATACACATTTTTGGCAACCAACACCTTGTGAGTAGTCATCATTGAGTATTTCATCACTCCAAATACCATAGAAATTAAAGTTATGATACCAGAAAAGGGAAATAAAAATATAGTAATATGATACTTTCTTGGACCAATCAACAACCTCTTTATTGAACACTCTAAATTTTGTTTTCATCTAGATGCAAAACTGAATTTCTTCTTAGTCCTGTACAAAGAATTACCTTTACTAAGGATACCACTTCATTAAATATTCATGATTTTTGAAAGATATAACTCAAAGCATCATGTTCAAATCGTCTTAAAACCATTGTCCCAGAAAAAGGATGAGTTTTCAGGGAAAGAGAAGGATAACCAAGCAAACCATAGTTTGTATTCAACTTTAATATCACATACATGGCCTTGCTTCCTGCAAGTGTCCATAACCTCGCCAAGGATGTCTTTTAACCCAGCGAAATTTATGTGTCCCACTTACTAGATCTAGATTCAGAGTTAGCTTATTTTCCTTTTAGATAAAGGCCATTGTCCAGGCCTGGTAACCGGCTGATGGCAATTCCACTCAAAAGAAGTAACATGGATGAATAGGTCGGCTCATGATGAGACTTCTTGTCTTCCAGCTTTTCGTTAAAAGTCATTACCCTAGCTTGGTGAGCAGTAATGTCATGCATGCTAGGTCTCATGATCGTGGTAGGTCAGATCATCATGAGACCTCCTATCCTCCCCTAAATATTTTGTAAACTCTTATTATGATTAACCTTATTTAGGTTAATTAATAAGTGGGGAGAAAGATCTACTCCTTAAGAGTACAGGATGGCATGAAAAGCTTTTAATGACTAATCATTGTTGGCTAATTCCTCTAGCCTAAAGACTTATTGAAGATATCCCAGATAATGACTGAAAGATTCCTTGAGTTGATAATGCTAGTGTTCTCATGAATAGCTCACTGTGATCTTTACAAAAGTGGTCCACCATAGGGGGTTTTGCAATAATACCTTCTAAGGGAAACTGAAAACATCTATATCAAATGAAAGTGATTAATCCTGGTTATGTTTGTAAAATCACAAGGTATTAGAGTGAATCGTACTCAAAAATATTTGTCACAAATGTGTGTTAACAGCTAATGTAGATCAAAAGTAGTTTCAACGGACATACTTTAAAAAATCAAAACCCTAATAGCATTATTGTAACATCTTTTATTCATGGCATTTTATTCTTCTACCCTACCCTACCCTAAGAAGCGGAAGACTCCTTTTTAAGTATAGGAGTACTTCCAATGCATTCATGTGCGTAACAAAAGGATAATTATACTCATGTTCAAATTTTAAAAGTATATATGAGAAAATACCAGAACATGAGTACCAACTGCACTAACTAATGTGATGCTACCAATTGTCGAATGATAAAGGAGGAGCGGATACTGACAGTCATTTCAAGCCAAGATTCTATGGGATCCATATACCCTTGGTCATCTGATTCAGGGGCAACATCCAGTGCATTATGCAAATCCTCCAAATTCCTTTGTTTTTCTTCTAAAGTGTAGGCCAGAACAGGTAGATGTTCTTCAATCTCTTCTTCTAATGGCTTCTTCTTGTCAAGCATTATCCATAACTACTCGGTCTCCTTAGGAAGAGCTTTCAGATCTTCATGAATCTTCTCTTCCAGAGGAATAGACCTTTCTTTGAATGATTGTAAAATATAATCTTTTTGTGAAGCAGAGACCCCAGCTTCTGCTATAATTTGAGATAATTCTTGGAATAGCGTCACACTTCCTATCATGTTCTTGCTAGATGATATTTTTAACACACGGAGTTAGAGCAGGGGGGTGTTATTTTTATTGTATGTAAAAAAAAATAACTCAAAAAGATCAATGTAGTAACAAGAACAAACCAAGATTGTAAGCTAAGAAAACCACACTTGCGGGAATTAAATAATCTAGATTGTGGAAAAAACTACCTAATAAAATAAATTACTCCTAAAAAATTAATTGCAGTAAAAGAAACAAAGCAGACAACACACTCTACAATAAATAAAATTACTCATTTGCAAAAAGAAAAACCTAGCTTGTGAGTTTTATGGCAATACTATCCAGTATGCTCCAGCAAGCAAGGGGAGTCTCGCTAATCTAAAAATCCGATTGCACAATAAAGGAAAATTCATGAAAAATCACGAGGCCTTATCCTACAACGCCTCCCCAGCAACAATGCCAAAATGTTGGGCAGTATAAATGCCAGATTTTATGTGTGGACAACCCAACTTTGGAATGACCCCACTTAAGCGAATGCATGGCTCTTCACTCACGTCTTACCGTCAATTCTGCCCTCAATTTTCCCTACAACTAAGATCACACCAACATTTACACCAACATTTAATTTTTCAATCTAGGGTCGTAATACTTAGAGACGTAGCACAATATATGCTCTAATACGACCTCGAGGATTTATGGAAAACCCTATAAATAATTCAAAAAAGGAAATCATTTAGGAAAAGAAACAAGACTCTTCAAAAGCAAAGTAAACGCACTCCGAGATTCTACTTCTGGCTCCGCTTTTGGGTTGAGTTGAATACTGCAGTAAGTCTTCCTCAGTTGTTAAGGGGAAAAGGGAATGTAGGCCCCATTCAAACCGACAAACCATTTGGAAAATGAAGAATGTGATTTAGCAAAGAAAGAATGCAAAACCAATGCAAATCCTCTTAAAAATTATTGCTACGCGACAAAAATGAAAGGACATAAAATAAATTAGAAATCACAAGACAATTGTTCTACAGAAATAATTGAATGCTTTAAAATACTGTGTTGCATCTATGGAAATAGAAACACGATAAACAAGATAAATCTATAGTGTAGTAGAAATAAAATAAATCTATCTATTTCTTTTGAGCTTACTCTAACCATTGAGCACTTTTTCCTTCAACACAGAAATACTTCATATGATATGTGCAACATTAGTTATGATGAAAGGAATGTTAATCATAGTTATCAATCTTCAAGACATCAACATATCCTTTCATTAGTGCAGGAATCAGTTTCACATGGTAATCATGATTGCTCCAAATAATACATAATAAGCTAAATCAATCGAGACTTTTGATGAGCAATAGTTTCCTTCACCATTATATTCTTAGAGTAAACCCTGTTATGCAATAGTTGAAATCAAAACAAATGAGATGAAGTAAAAGACATATTCTTTGCCTCAATCCTTATAACAATAACTTCATTAATCAAATTCTAATGCCATTCAAAGTAATGAAAAGGATTTCTAAATAATGTTGCAAACCTCACATAGTCAAATTGAAAACTATACTAGACCATGTTGTCACACCATGCAACTGAAAGTAAATTGCAATGAAATTTGGGAAGGAAACTAAATCCCAGTAGCTGAAGATTAAAAAATAATGATATACATAAAACTGGTGCCGAATCATATTAATACTGAAGTCATATTACATATATGTTGGACAGTACAGGGCTGAGCTCCAGTGGTCCCCACGGATATTCCACTGAGAACATAGGCCCTCACTTTATCCACAGTGAAAATCGCCCCACCTCTATTAAACACAATATACAAACTAATGTTTGATTTCCACCCACCATTATACAGAGTACATCTTCATACTTATAATGACGTTGTCTCCCATCTATTCGAGTTTCATGGTGGTCCAACACATAATTTTAGAGTTTGAAAACTGATCTAAACCAAAATAAAATATATGATGAACGGATGGATTTGAAGTGATCTGCAGTTCCCCCTATAAATACAAAAAAGCGGTATTAGAGGTATTTGCCATAAAGCAGTTTGACCGAGCACTTTGATTTTAACACGTTGCTTGGAAGACCTGGCTACAATCAAAGAAACACATCAGCATATTGAACACCTGCTCCTCAAAATCCATATGCTCGTTTTTCATTTTGAGAGCCAAAAGTATGAGAGTTGTGGAAGTGAAATCAGGATTCTCACTGCTGGTACATGAATTGAGCTAATGGAATATGAAGTGGGCTAGTGGAATAGGAATTGTACACCTATCACAAAGAGAACCTATTATAAGTGATGTTTTGACACCAAAATACCTTCCAATCATTAAATAAAGAAGAATTCATAAATCCATAACTTATTACCTCTAAATGACTATATATTAGCCCAAAATGTATAAAAAGGATAGTAGTGGCTACAAACACCTGGTGCAGGCACAAAAGTTGTTCAACAAAAGTATAAAAATCTAGAAAAAACAGAGGTTCAACAAGGACCAAGTTCATCAATTGTTTCTTTCAATACTTCAAACATGAAGGTAACATCCTTTATTTTCTCACTACAATAAATTGATCTTAAAATATAAAGCCCAATTGGATATGTAACAACAATACTCAACAATGGATTTTGTTGAATGTATATCCAACCATCCATAACTATTGGACATCTTGAATAAATCCAAGATTATTTAAGGGGGCCCATAAGCCCCTGAATTATTGTCACCCCCTTAACTAACAATGATGCCCTCATTTTGTTGTAATTTGGAGGTGCATATCATGGGCCAACAACTACGAATTTTCGCACCGTTTTTTTGTAATGTGGAGAAAGGGCAGCATTAAATGAAATTCCATTTTCCATAAAAAAAATCAGTAATAACATCATCAACATCATCCCTATGTAATACATTGTAGATTTTAGAAATTTTTTCATGAGAAAAATTAGCAAGAATCTTACTCCCATAAATAGACCCCCCCCATAGAGTCAAATTGGTTTGATGCATTTTAATTAATTGAATATTCCATATCATGAGAAGAAGATCTAGGAACTTTAAAATTACAATCATCGTCTAAGTTTATTACAGTGTATCCTAGGGAAGCTATATGAAGCTTTGTCAACTCCGTCATTTTCTCAATAGTACATGTACAACCCTTTACCCCATCACCATATAGGGATAAAGATGTTGCCACACCTTAGTGTAGCTTCCTCTAAGCACATGGTTACATAATGTGCACATCCATTCTTCACAACCACCACTATTATTTTTCTTGTTTTTAGTAATTTTCTTCACAAATTTTAACAAGGGTTTATTGGGGTTTGTGCTTTGTTGGACTTGACCACTTGAAATTAGAGAAAGAGAAGAATTTTCATATTCACTTGTTGTTATTGAACTACAAATCTCCATGATTTCCTTAATTAATAAAAGAGAAAAAAAAAACACATTATAAACAAAATGTACAATGAAAATAAATGAACATGTACTTGTATAGAAAAATGCAAATGCAAATGTACTTAGGAACACATTTTTCAACAATCTATATAATAAAAATTTTGTAGCACACATTGTAATTACTCCTAATTTTTTTATGAATATAAAATATTAAAATAAATAAATAAATAAAGAATTTAAAATTAAGGAAAATTTTTCATGTATATAAAATATTAAAAAATATATAAAATATTAAATAATAATAATAATAATGAATTTAGAATTAAGGAAATTAAAAATGTATTTATTAAAGAAGTTATATTTTAAATTGCAAGTAAATACAAACAAACACATATGCATGCCAAGTAAATGAGTATTGTTTATGGCATGCTACAATAAGGCCTCTTTATATAAATTTTGGTCAATAGAGAGATTAGAATCTAATATATTCTCTCCCCTCCCCACTTCAACAACTAACTTGTTTGTTTACTGCCCACAGTTAGTGTAATTGAGAAAATTTACAAGTAGCAAACACTGAATATATAACCAAACTATTGGTCTCAATCACTATTGATATGAATCAATGCCAGTTCCAAACTGTTGACAAGAAATCGCATTCAAATCAATTCAAATCAATGTAGACAATTTTTTTCCTATGAAAGAACCATCAAATCTCTCCTCGATTACTCAAGGAAGCCCATATCTTCCATTAAAAACTTACCACATATTTGTAACAAGAATTGTCAAACATCGTGAAGTATGAGTACATTTTATTGGTACCTAGGTTATCTGATGTAAGCCAATATCACTTAAGATATTTTATGACACACCATGATTATTTGAAAATACGCACTTACATAATTATAAGGAGTAATTGAATCGATATGTTGGAACAAAAGTTCTCTGTAATTTTTATCAATAAAAATGCTAATAAAAACTAGAACCCAAACAAAACTCAAATTTCTTAGTTGTTGCTGCCATGCTAGGGGACTCTAATGGTAATGGGCTAAGTATGGAGATAAAATATTTCCAAGAAGAAAAACATAATTTCAATTAAACAAGAAGTATCGACTTCATAATGGAGGCCACATGTTTATCACATGATGCCAGATCAATGAATCACAAGGATTCCATTCTCATTTTGATGATGTGGCTGAAGCATAGCGTGTGGCAGTTCAATAGCTAAATCACATGAAAGAACCAAAACTTGATATATCATCACTTTGATACTAAAACAAGTGCATACTCGATAGGAAAAACGGCTAATTGTCGAGATCTTTATCAGAAAATGCGAGCTTTGAGCATTTTTTTTCAAAATCTTGTCTGGACCATTAGAATGAAAGGTTTCTTTCTTATCACAGAACATAGTCTTCCAAGAAATATCTTCCAAAATTTCTTTCTTTGAATATTAAAGTGAGAATTCCTTACTCAAAACCTTGTAAATTTACAAAATTATCTAAAAATGGGAAAAAAATAGTTGAAAATAATTAAATTATTTATGTATTAATGGAGAAAAGGTTACATAAGTTGTAACGTATCTCCTTAGTTTAGGATTTGTTCCTAGAATTTAGGAGTTTGTTTGCAAATTCCTGATTTCTTGTGATGTACTTAATGATGTAATTTATGATTCATGAATGTAGAGTGATCTCTGTGTTTGAGTGTAGTCTCCAGGTGCAGTACTCACCTAAGAGCTACAACTCCTTCTTTCAATTCTGTGCATATTTTATCTTAGTATCAGAGCTCAAATTGGGTGAGCCTGATCTTCTATCACCTTTGTGGCCAATTTTCCTTTGTGGCTGAATCGCCTTCGTAGCTAAAAGTGTCTTTGTGGCCGCATGTACACGAGAGCTGTGTGCTCACAGAGCTTTGTGCTCGATTGAGCAAGTGGACTGCAGTAATACCTGGCTCACGGACTCAGATGATTTTTTAATCTCTGAGCAGAAGGGGGTTGGCGCGCTTTCTACACTGACAGTCGCGCCAAGAAGAGAAATTGGCACGTCTGTTAGGCCCATACCCGCGCCAACGCACCAAATCATGGGATTGGCGCGGAAGCACACAGAAAAATCACGCCAGGATTCTGCCTTGCATAGTTTCTGTTCTGGGCACGGATTTTTTGCTCGGAAAAGCGCCTGGGCGTAGATTTTTTGTTCAGGAAGACGCCACCTCACCTTCAATGGAAGATCCGCGGGAAGCCTCACCTTTGCTGGAAGATCTGTGGGAGTTGCAGATCGGAGAAGTTGCAGATATGTCCAGGAGAGGCAAACCGGATCAGTTTTGTGGCTGTATTGGAAAAAAGCGGATTTTCTCATTGGAGCAAGATTATTTTTGTAGATTTTCCAGATCTGAATCGAAGATACGGTGGGTGGATCAGGAGAACTAGCAGAGCAGTGGTAGATTGGTTTTCAAGATCTGACAGGTATTGATTTTTTTTCTGATTAGTTAGATAGATTCATTTACTTGTAGATCAGTTCAAAATGAGTAATACTATGGAATCATATCTCCACGAGTCTGGAAAACTCGATGGATCTAACTTCACGAATTGGAAGTTTAAGATACAGACCTTGCTTGAGGGTGCGAATGCATGGTCGATAGTTACAGGAGATGAGCAGAGACCGAATTCAGTTACAGGGGTGACTACACAGGAGCAAGAATGGGATAAGAGAGAGAATAAAGTAAAATTTTTGTTGAAAATATCTATCAAATATAACATTATCCCACATATCAGAGAGTGTAAAACTTCCTCTGATATCTGGATGACCATCAAAAGTCTGTATCAGACCCAGAAACAAATCGGATTATGGCACTCAAAGGCAAGTTGTTTTCAATGAAGATGGACGAAAGCGAGACTGTTGCTGCATTCATCGCGCGAGTTAAAGATCTGAAAGACGGATTGGGAGACATCGGAGGGAAGGTGTCTGATTCCGATCTCGTCACAATCACACTGAATGGGATGAGGGATGAATATCAAATGTTCATCACTGGATTGGCGGCAAGGGAGAAAGCGCCTACATTTGAAGATCTGACAGGGATCCTGCTGCAAGAAGAGGAGTGGCAGAAAAATTTGAAACCCCAGAGTGATGATCTTTCTCTGATGGCGAAACGATGATCATTCAGAGGGAAGCAGCCACAGCAACAAACTCAAACGCAATAGTAGCAGAGAGGAGAAGGTACATCACAGAAGAGTCTGTATAAAGGTATGTCTGTAAATCATCCTGTAAAAAGATGTTATTATTGTGGAAAGAAGGGTCATATACAGATGGAATGCCTTAAGAAGTAGGCAGATGATGCAAAGAAAAAGCTAGCGATGGCAAAGCACAGAGGATACTTTGTTGAAGAAGATGAAGATCTCAGTCACGAATTTCGATTGTTCACAGCTGACTGTGCCCTTTCAGCATCCAATGAGGACGACATCTGGTATGTCGATTCTGGTGCATCCTCTCACATGACAGGTAAGAAGGAATATTTTGAAACTCTTGAAGAAATTATATATGGATCAAAAATTTATTTAGGAGATGATAGTGGATATGAGATTAAAGGCTATGGGGATATTCTGGTGAAGTTACCAAATGGTGATATTAGCAGTCTTAAATTTTTTTTATATGTACTCGGAGTTAAGAAAAATCTAATATCTGTATCCATGATAACTGATCAAGATATGAAATTCAAATTCTTCAAGACTCATTGCGTCATAAAGGATTGTAGGAAAGAAATTTTTGCAACAGGCATGCATGTAGAAAGCCTATACAGACTAGATGTAAAAAGTATACCACAACGAGCCATGGTTGCAGGTGGATCGACAACCGAACAACTCTGGCACCAGAGATTCGGTCATTTGAATTCGCAGGACCTCATGTTATTACAAAGAAAAAGTATGGTTGAGGGACTCCCTGTCTTTCACAGTGCTCAGTTAAATTGTGATGGTTGTGCCTTAGGTAAAATGCATAGAGAAGAGTTTCCTATGCATGATAGAAGGAAGGAAAGAGATATCCTAGAACTAGTGCATACTGACATATGCGGACCTATGCAAACGAGGTCGCTAGGTGGAGCATATTACTTTATGTTATTTACTGATGATTGCACTAGATATTCATGGGTTTATTTTCTGAGTAAAAAGAGTCGGACTTTCTAGTATTTTATAGAATTTAAAACCTTGGTGGAAAAATAGTTTGGAAAAAGCATAAAAATTCTCCGCTCTGATCAAGGGGGAGAATACAGGTTAGGGGAATTCATGAAATTCTGCAAATCTCATGGGATTTTTGTTGAAAATGCAACAAGATGATGGAGCTTAGTGAAATGAAGTCGCCTTCACTAAGTGGGCCAGCAGGCTATTTTTGGTGCAAAGTCTATTTTTAGACTATGTCTATTTTTAGACATATGAAGCATGGTCTGGGAGTTGCAGTATGCTATTCTTGGATGATTGGTCGAGTTGGTAAAAATAGATGGACCTCTATTTTTAGACATACAGGTCGAAGTCTATTTTTAGACTACCTGTCTAAAAATAGGTCAGTCAAATATTATTAACCCTTAATAATAATTGGACTCTAAACTTCAGGTTATTCTCTTGGAGCACTTCAGTTGGAGCTACGGATGTGGCCCATGCATCTGACAGAAGGAATTACGCTATTCATTGGGGTTTGGTGAGCTCATGCATGGTTGACTTCAGTTAGGACTTCAGTGGCAGAAGTTTGGTGGAGTTGATGAGAAAGTTGGTGGAGTTGTGTTCGGTTTAACTTAGTTGAACTAGTTGTGATTAGTTTAACTAGCTAATCAACTAGTAATGAGTGGAGTGAATTAAATATTATTTAATTCACTAATTATTAACTCATTATTCAACTCAAGAACACATCAGTTCACTACAGTGCATGGACAGTTCAGTGAAGACTAGTGAAAGAGGTAGGTGAAAGGGTTGAGATAGCTATCGGTTGTGACATTAGTTGTGCATGAGATTTGCACCACACTTGGAGGAAATTTCCCATGAGGATTGCGCTGTCAAGCCAAGGAGATTCGAACCTTGGATCTCTCATTAGACCAGCCTTGATTGCGCAATAGAGGCAAGCAATTAGTGGATGAGTTTTGAACCTGTGACTTGTTCAAAACTGAGCTAGTTTGTGTGTAACTTTATGAGATAGTACTGAGTACTTGTGAGGAGTATTGTGCTATGTACTATTACATGTTCTCTCCATATAATATACAAAATAGCTGAGGGGTTTTCAGCTATAAGCTTTCCCCATTACATATTGTGTTTATGTGCGCATGCGACTGTTTCCATTTCCGCAAATTGATGATTGATTGTAGAAGAGATTATGTGTTGCATATGATTTCGAATTAGTATGTGATCAGGATAATCTCGGTGGATAAATCTTCATTATTCAGCAAATTTCTACAATTTTTTAGCAGTTTACAGTGCCACACACACCACAGCAGAATGGAGCGGTAGAGCGCAAGAACAGAACCTTAGTGGAGTGCGCAAGGAGCATGTTACAAGGTAAGGGTCTATCTAATAGTTTTTGGGCAGAAGCTATTAACACTGCTGTCTATTTAAAGAACGGAAGTCCTACGAGATATCTAGGCTTCAAAACCCATTTTGAAGCTTTATATGGACTCAAACCAGCAGTAAATCATTTAAGAGTATTTGGGTCAAAAGCATTTGCCCATATACCCAAAGCTGATAGGAATAAATTAAACCCTAAAGCTATCAAATGCATCTTTGTTGGATATCGTACTGAATTTAAGGCATATAAGTTGTTCAATCCTGAGTCTCATAAGATATTTGCAAGCAGGGATGTAGTGTTCATGAACAGGTTCAAGAAGGGAAAGATGACAGTGATGATGATTGGCACACTCCATTGCTAGTGGAGGAAAGCAGCGAGGATGAATGAGAGCAGGAGCAGAAAGAAGAAAAGGAAGAAGGTGATAATGCAAGCCCAAATAAATCTGAAGAAAACAAATTTGAGGTAAGTCCCCTACCAAGGAGATCAGGTAGGAAGACTCAAAAACCATCTAGAGTGAAAGACTATGCTTTGATGTCAAATATTTTGAACATTGTAGAACCCACTAATTACAAGGAAGCTAGTCAATCTGAGGCATGGAGGGCTGTAATGAATGAAGAGATTGAATCTATTCTTAGAAATAACACTTGGGATTTAGTTGAACTGCCTAAAGATAAAACACCCATAAGATGTAAATGGTTGTTTAAACCTAAAATGAATGCAGATGGAAGTATAGAAAAACTAAAAGCTAGGCTGGTTGCAAAGGGGTACTCACAGCAAGAAGGTATAGATTTTGATGATACCTTTGCACCTGTAGTAAAGTTAAACACTATCAGAATGCTTATTTCTCTAGCAACTAAACACAATTGGGAGCTACACCAGCTTGATGTTAAATCTGCATTTTTAAATGGTGAATTAAAAGAAGAAATTTACTTAGTACAACCTGAAGGGTTTGTAAAGAAGAGGCAGGAACATCTTGTTTGCAGATTGAAAAAGGCACTATATGGCTTAAAACAAGCACCCAGGTCTTGGTACGAAAAGATTGATTCTTTCTTTTTAGAGCATGGTTTTCATAGGAGTTTGAACGATCCAAATTTGTATACCAAGTACAATAAACAGGGGCAGATTATTTTGATTTCTCTATATGTAGATGACATGATTATAACAGGCAATGCAGATAATTTGATCAAAGAAATCAAACGGCTAATGGCACAAGTTTTTGAAATGAAAGATCTCGGAAGTCTCCATTACTGTCTGGGATTAGAAGTATGGAGAGATACTGGACAGACTTTTCTTACTCAAGGAAAGTATGCCAGAAGTCTGCTGGAAAAATTTGACATGGATCAGTGTAAGTCAGCAACAACACCTTTGCAGCAGAATTTGAAGTTATGCAGTGACGATGGCACTAAGGAGGTGGATGCCACCATGTACAGACAGCTAATTGGGAGTATGATATATCTCACAACAACTAGACCAGACTTGGCATACTCTGTTAGTGTGTTGAGCCAATTCATGTCAACACCACTTGAAAGTCACTGGGTTGCAGCAAAAAGCATGTTGAGGTATCTTTGTGGCACTGTTAATTATGGAATTTTATACACTGACTCATCTGATGTTAATCTAGCAGGTTTTTCAAATTCAGACTGGGCAAGTAACCTGGATGATCGAAGGTCTATCACAGGTTACGCATTCAGCATAGGATCCGGGGTCATAGCATGGAGCAGCAAAAAGCAAAGCACTATAGCATTATCTTCATGTGAAGCTGAGTACGAAGCATTGTGTGCAGCTACGTGTGAAGCAATCTGGTTGAGAAGGCTTCTCAATGATGCGGGAAAAGAATAGAAAAAACTTCCATCAAAAGAGACAACCAGAGCACCATTAAACTAGCATACAATCCAGTGTTTCATAAAAACACCAAACATATTGACACTCAGTTCCATTTTGTTAGAGAGAAACTACAGTCAAAAGAAATCTGTGTTGAATATTGTAAAACTTGTGACAATATGGCTGATATTTTTACTAAGCCTTTTGCACGTGTGAAGTTTGAATTGTTTAGAAGGACACTAGGAACTTGTGACAATATGGCTGATATTTTTACTAAGCCTCTTGCACGTGTGAAGTTTGAATTGTTTAGAAGGATGCTAGGAGTTCAGGATAATCCTTTCTCCATTAAGGGGGGGAGTTGAAAAAAATTAAATTATTTATGTATTAATGGAGAAAAGGTTACATAAGTTTTAAAGTATCTACTTAGTTTAGGATTTGTTCCTAGAATTTAGGAGTCTGTTTGCAACTTCCTGATTTCTTGTGATGTACTTAATGATGTAATTTCTGATTCATGAATGTAGAGTGATCTTTCCGTTTGAGTGTAGTCTCCAAGTGCAGTACTCACGTGAGAGCTACAACTCTTCCTTTCAATTCTGTGCATATTTGATCTAAAACCATTCACTACACCATTTTAACAAAATTTTAAGGAAATTTTCCAACTTTATAAACAGAATTTTTAAAATTCTACTACTTTGAAAAAATTTAAAACTGCTTAGAAATCATATTCAAAACGAAAAATTCATGCCTGAAATCCTTGCAAATTTACAAATTAATTTAATTTTCTTGATTCAAGGCATAATTATCCAGGGATAGTTAATTTCTGCGCTTTCTGAACACAAAGATAACCATTCAAATAATCCCTCTAAAACAATCCATTAAATTTAAAACCTAAGCTACAGTGTCACCATTGCTGCAAAATCCAGGATTATTTTAGGCATGCAAATAACGATAACCATTGAAAACTATGTGGGACTTTAACTGTCCAGAAAAAAACAGGGTATTTGGAAGTAATCTTCGAGAACTTACTGACATTATAAATTATTATTGAAAATTCTTGTAATATATTAACTTTATATAAATAAAAGACGTAAAGTAAAATAAAATAAACAAGACAGGGAAGAAAATGTGAATATAAACAAGACACGGAAGAAAATGTGAATATACAAAATTTTATATAATTCATTATTGTGTATATAAATATTAAAAAAAGGGGGAAAAACTACTCAGCTATCAAAAATGAAGCCACCCCACGTATCACTGACCCACAAATCGACTTTGCCATCCATTAAAATTGTTAAGTTTGTGTGAAGTGGTTTACAACTTATGTCATGACCCACGTTATACGTTGAAGAAAGAAGCACACATTACATTAAAATACGGTTGGACTTCAAGCGTATATGTGGGGGCATATCAAAACAAATGAAACAACACTCATACACGTTTCATATCGCACTATTACCTTTGAAGTCGTAATAATCTACTCGCTTTATGTTTTATATATCGATTGAACCAATATTATAAGGGCAAAGCTTGTAATTAAAACAATTGTTGTACAAGTGGATTCCACTACATGATAATGTGTGTTTGTTTTTTAATTTTGAAAATTATGGAAATTTTCATAAGATTTTAAAAAAATTTAGCTGAATTTTTGTAAATTTAGATTATAGCTTTCAAACTTCAAAATTTTAAAAATAGTTAGAAATTTTTGATAGTATTAAAGTTATTTTCACTATCAAAAACATAATTCAAATACTACTATTACAAAATTTCTTAAATTGTTTTTTTTTCCAGATTCCAATCACTTTTAACCATGTAAACCATTCATCTGCCTCCATAAACAACTCCTTTTAAAACCTAGTAATTATTCAAAAGAGTAAATGGCTTTGGTTTTTTATTAACTCTTAAGCCAAGGACCAACATTTTTTCAACCCATCTCACCGTGCATATCGATCTCCAAGGAATGGAGGATATTCAATGTGGCCTTGCTCTTTGTTCAAAGAAGGCGAGGAGGGATACCAAAACGCCAAAATCAATCAATTGCCATTCTCGTCAACAAATATGCCTGTTCATGGAATTAATCGAGTGTATTTTTAAATGTAAGTATTGTTGTTGTGGAGTAGTTTTTAAGTGTGATTTTTTAAAAAGTTTTTTTAGTTTTTTTCTAATTTAATTTATTTAGAATTTAGCCAGATTTATTGAAATCACAACTTTTATATAGGTGAATGTTTCACAATTAAAATGACTAAAAAGTTTTTGAAAATATAATGAAATTTATTGATATCACAATTTTTATAAGTGAATTCTTCACAATCAAAATACTAAAAAGTTGTCGGTGGGGTCTTGCTTAAATGGTGATGAGGCAGGTTGTGATAGCACTCATCACAGGTTCAATTCCCTTCCCCTGTCGAAGTGATGTATCTCGAAAAAAGTCACACTAAAAAACGACTACTTGTTTTTTTTGGTGTGGTTTCTTCAAAATCTACCGAAAAGGTCACCCTAAAAAAACGACTACTTGTATTTTTGTGTGGTTTCTTCAACGTTTGATTGGTTTGTTTGTTTGATTTTTTATGAATTTTGTTTGTAGACTCCACGTGGCATCACAGGATATCAAATCAGAAGGTTTTGGCATTCACGTCACGGAAAGCTAGAAAAGGAAAATTCAACTACAAATAAAATTTGAAATTAAAAAAAAAATTAATAATAACAATAATAAAAATATGCACCACGACAATGAACGCATGGTCGCCATCGGTTCCTTCCCCAGGCTTTAAAATTGATGGTCGTTTACCCTTTTTTTTTCTTTCTTTCATTGTAACAGTTTCTTTCTTTCATTGTAACAGAAAAATACAATTTATTGCAAAATAAAACCGTCATTGTTAACTTGCTAATTATTTATGAAAGTGTCAAAGGCAGTAAGAAAAACTAAAGTTTCTTGCTGGAAAAAAAAAAATTAAAGTTTCAATTATATATACATATTTTATTTATATATTTATATACTCCATCTCTAGACTTCCGCATTTAGTCCATCAGATTTGATGTCAGGTGATATTCGTCATTTCAATCCATTAGATTTGATGATGGCAGTTGATATCTATTATTCTATCACTTTGCGCTCAGAGAAACCAAAACCTTTTGCTCTGAATCAGATGAATCAAATGAGTTGAACATAATATTGATTTCCGATTATGGTAGTGAACAAAAGTTTATAGAGACGAGAGAAATCTCTTCGACTGAAAAATTACATCGAAGCTCATGGAGAAGATGGGAAGACGACTGTTGCAAGAAAGCAGGTTTGAGAGTTGCGTCTGCCATTCTCGATTCTCTTCTCTGTCGTTACTTATGCCTCGAAAATCCCTAAATGCTTTGGAATTTTAAGATATCCATAGTAGAAAGCTTCATACAATAATAAATAGAAACACAAGCACTCCAGGATTCAGGGAAGAATTAAGCATTTCTCCCAGTAAAGGCTTTCACAGATTTGGGTTAATAACACGGTGTTCAGGGATGCCCAACTTTCCCTAGTCCTCGCCCTTCCTCTTATAAATTTGTTTGTTTATTTATTTGGACCAGCAACAATCTCGATATCCTAAGGTGGGTTTGGTTGGCAAAGAACGTTTTCAGGAAGGGGCTTAAGGGAAAACAATTTCCTAGTATGTCACTTCTCTTTTCCTCTTTGTGTTTCTAGGCCAATCTTGCAATGCTATTTTCATTGCATTTCATTTAGAATACATCATCTTCATCTTAATAGTCCTTAAAAAAAAAAAGACTAGGCTGATAATTGAGATCATCAATCATAGTTGATAATATCAATAAGTTACTCCTAAGTCAAACTCTGCTGGGACAAGCTAGCTAGACATTCCAAGTCTGATACGATAAATCTACAAAATAGTTATTTTCTGTGAGTATTTTACAACAACTACAGTAAAAGCTTTCCATTGGGTTTTGGAGAACACGTGTTCAACATTGATAATTTTCTAATCAATATCAAAAGGGTGAATGTCAATTAAAAAAACACATTTAAATACTTAAAATTGCAGTTTGGATGACATTTTGAAAAGATAAATTCTCATAAGAAATCAACTTGAGACCACTTCTTTGCAAATGAGCAGAATTTTATTTTGCATTATGGAAAAATTTAGAGATTTTTTTATTCAGTGGAATCCCTTTATTAGTTAAAATCTGGTGTTAATGTGTATTAATTAAATAGAAATTAGTTGGTTTATTTGGAAATTAATTTTTATTTAGTTTAAATTTCATTAATAAAATATAGAAAATTTGAAAATGAAAATAAAGTATAAGGTTTCAATCTTACAAAAAAATATCCAAACTCATCAAACTTTACATAAAAATTGATAAGAAGGTCATATGATCCTAACTCAATCAAGTTCTATAAAATCTAGATAACATCTTATCATATTATTGAAAAAATAATAATATCCAACATGTAAACTAGCCCAACTAAATTCAATTTAGTGTTAAAATAAAAAATATAATTATATTCAAGTTTCAATAAGATATTTGTTAATTTGATTTTTTCTGGATAGTTGAGAGAAATGGTTGTTATACTTCCTACTCAATTTCAATTCTTGCAAGTGACATGCTAAATTCATATTGAGTATATTATTGTAATGGTTTCCAACTTTGTTACATAGACTTGAACTCTAAACAATATTTTATTCTTTCCCACATAAAATATTATTTACATGAAAAAAAAATCAATCAATTATTTATTTCAATGAGGAATATACAAAGAAACTTTGTCTTCCTCTAATGTATTGATATTTATGTTTGTTGATTTTCCCTTGGCATATTCCCATAAAATGTATATGATGTATTATATGGATTATTGTAAAGGATCAATCTCATAAACCGAGCTTGTATCTTTTTAATAGCTTCTACCAATATAAAATATCATGTCTTACTGGTTGGCTCATTAACTTCTCCCATTATTGAGCGAGAAGAAGTTTGCTTAGAAGTGGGAAGAGCTTCAAATTGATTTGGATGAATTATCTTGGACCCAAGGTGAAAAGAAAGAACTTTCAACCCGATGAGGAGGATTTGATCCTCACATTGTATAGATTTATTGGAAATATGTAGATTGTATGACCTTATACCTTTAGTAAATTGCAAAAAATTTGATAAAACAAATATCTATAAAGACCGACATGGAAAATAAAATTTGAATTTGGTACATTGATTATTAGGATTTTTCTTATCTATTTATGGAGTGCTTTTCTTATGAGAATATGACACTTCATAGCTCCATAAATATAGCTTTTGATAATATGGAGTTATGAGAATATGGATTGTCATCCTAGTGCCAACATATTTAGTTATGGAGTGTGATATTTAGAATATTTAGTTAAAATATTTGGAATATTCTAAATTATGTGATAACCAAGTTGACTTGAGTTTCTTCCTCTGAATTGTTACTTGATTTTTAACTCTAATATGTATTGTGACTTCAAATACATTGGTTGATTTTCACAAATTTTTCCCTTAGTTAATATCCTAATATCCTTTCTTGAAGTTCATGCAAGATTTATTTTTTAATATATTTTTAATTGATGAACTAAATTTTATATATATCTAATTAATTTATTTTTATTATATAGGGATTATATATCAAAAAAATGTCATTAAAAAAGAATAAAAATTGATGAATTTTTTTACCAAGGAAATTTTTATGCAATGTAGAAATAAATATTAAAAGTCATGTGAAAGATAGTTTAAAAATAAAATTGTCATAAAAAAATTTCCTAATGGGTAAGGGGACCCATCGAATTTGATCCCTATTTCTCATTCGTTGTTTCGGAAACATGATAGAGTTTAGGGACTAATTGAATAAGATCATGGGATGATATCGAAATGATATGAAAATTATATTTCTAGAAAAATATAAAGACGATTGTATACATCATGATCTTAAAGAGGAAATCTTTGAAATGAATAAAAAAGAAGATGTGATCCTTGAGTATCTGGTAGAGATATTTATGTATAATTTTGAGAGGGAAAATTTGCATAAATCAGGAATTTGATACATTAAAATCCCTCTTACTCAAGGAAAATTTTAAGGATGGAAATTTATCTTAAAGTTTAGAAACCTTTGTGAATCCCACTAGGTCATAATATGTAATCTGTAAAATGTTTGGAGATGTTTTGTAAAAATATTCAAATTTATAATAATTCCATATAGTCTCTATATACATTTTTGGTGATTTTTAGGGTAAAATAATTTCATACTATGAAATTTGGGCGTTAACGAATCTTTTTTTTTTGGAAAAAGTATAGAAAATTAGCCCACTTGTGAATATTAGCCCCTAAATTTTTCCCTGCTCTTACTTAGAGAAATTAAAGACGAATGGATTTATCTACTTAATATCATGGGAAAAGGAGATGTCTCTATTATCATTTGGAGATATTTGTGAACTATGTAAGCACATATCAAAAGGAAAAGGAAAATATGGTAGATCCCCTCAAGATTCAGAAAGTATGTCAGCATCAAAGTCGGTAAGTCGATATGAACTTAGAAATTTTCTTGATAATTTTAAAATAGATATTCTTGGTAATTTAAGTGAAAAAATTGATATGCTAAAAATGCAAAATAAGCAAAAAACTGAGAATGTTTTTTTGTCTATAATTTTCCTAAATGTAGAAAGAAACATGCTTTACTTGAATGTCCAATTGATAATATTGAAATTTGTGTCATATGTGAAAAATCACATGTTACTAAGGAATTTCCATAATTACCACGGTTGAAGACAGTTAACCAAAATGATAATGGATCAAATCAAGCACCAGAGAAACTCTATTATGTATCTCCAAGAAAGCCTTGGCAGCCTTTTCAAATTGGTATGATGCAAGATCCTAGTTCACAATTTCAAGCTTATGCACAACAATCTTGATGTAATTTGAGCACATCATTTTGTTGGAAACCTTTTCCATCTCAATCTCAGCCTAAAAATAAATCTTGGCAACAAGGTTGGCAAGGGCCTTATGGAAGAAATCCACCATATCCTCAATATTTTCCTCACTATGCTCAATACCAATCTCAATGTTATCCATACCATTCATCTCCACCACAAACTCATTTTCAACCTTAGTTGACCTCAATTCAAACTTTCTCATTACCACCTATGCAAGCACCCCAAAGACCCGTTCCCACTCAACTACCTACACAGCCATTTATGATCCACACAAAAAAATTAACTTAGACCACTTACAATTCTAAGGTACAAAATCTTCAAATGCCTCCTCTTGATATAAATGATATTCATCTTAGATCAAGAAGAGTATTTCAAAAAAATAATTAACTAGTTGTCATTGAAGAACAACATCCAAAAGAAGAAGATTCAGATGAGGTCCAAGAATCATGGAAGCCCGTTGATGAAGAGCAGTTGTTAGAACCTGATATTGAAGAGTTTCTTTCATGCATATCACCATATTCTATGAACGGGGATAAAATTACTAAATACTTGCATGGAATGATAACAAGAAGCCAAGGAAGACAAGATTACAATGAATCTTCGTTCAAGACAACCATCGAATCCTAGTTCTCAATTCTTCAATATTTTATGACATCATCTCAATCAAGGAATATGGTCTTTCATATACTGGTATATATCAAAATGTATCTTTCAAACCTTCATATGAGTTTATTTTTCGTCATGTTACGCACATGGTTCCATTGGAAGGATTCTCATTCTTGAAAGATATATTTTTTCAAAGTAGAGTAGGATAGAATAATATATATATATATATATATATAAAAGAGAAGAAAAAAAGGGTATTGTTATGAAAACTAGTTTACTAGCACAATTGGACAAGATCTTTGTTGAAAACCAGAAAATTGACGAGCAAAGTTCACAATAAGTTATGTAACTTCATTATGGTTATGTTGTGCTATTCAACAGCCCCCATTATTTTAGAATAATTTCCTTCGAAAAATAATGGGGACCCTTTTAAAAAAATTAGGCTAGGAAAAATAAGACCCTTAAGTGATTGATCAAAATAGAAATAGGAGTTTAGAAGCTAAAAGGCATCATTTTCTATTGGCTTCAAAACCCTTAGGCGAAAAAATCAAAATAAATGAAATTGCAGATCGCAATCGCAAATCGTGAATACAACACATGACATGCTAGGCCACTCCATATGAATATTTCGATGCAATATCAATAAAAGGTAATAAAACCTTAAAAGGCTCTAACAAAGGAAAAAAGGCTTCCGATTAAATCATGTTTCATAAAAGGAAAACTGTGGGACCCACTTTTGCCACATCACTAATCGCAATTTCCAATCGCATTTCCATCCCACCATCATTCAATCTACCCTAGCTTTCATTTCCCCTATGTGATACATCACATTGCATCGCACTTTTTCCAGTGACCATTTCCTTCCGTCATCCAGTTCCGCTGAAATTGCGATTATGATTTGCATCGCAATATTTTCATCTCGCCTTTCACCACTAATGTTCAAATCTTTAAAAAAAATTGATCTATTAACTTCAAAAGTTGTTTATAGTGCAAAAAGGAATTAAATGCAATTGAAAAAACAAATATTCTTGGTGTTTTAGAAAATTGGCACACACACGAATCTATGATGCGATATATCTAATTAAAATTTCTAAATGTCTATTCAAGCATGTGAACCCACACTTTCCATTAATGCTATGCCTTAACGATATAATAGCTCGAGCCTCCAAATGTGATTTGACCATAGAAGAATTAATGTTTTAGATTACTGTGCATGCCAAGTTTTATTCGCCATCATTTCAATTATTGTTACATTGCTCTCGTATTGTGAAAAAATTTCCTTTTTACCCATTTTTATTCTTATTTCGCAGGCAAATCCAAATAAACGGAATTCCTCAAAAATTTCTAAGGCCGAAAAGAAGTCCAAGAAACCCATGGCTCCCCCTAATCCTACGCCTATTGCTAAGGAAGTAACAAAAATGTTGCCCCTATTCACAGATACTACATGCGCAATAGAAAGTGGTTCTGCACCATGGGAAGAAATGTATAGGTTGTTTGAAGGCGAAAAAACCCGCACGGTTGAAAGAAAATCTATTGCAAATGCCTATGATACCTTAGAATCTACTATTGCCAACCTCGCTAACTATTTTCTACACAAAATTGCTACACCCCCAAGATTCTACGATATTCAGATATGGTGAAATGGATTATTGAAAACCTCAACACAAGAAATAGAAACTTCCTAACAAGCAGAGGCGCAATGATAGGGTCATTCAAAGCAAAATATTTGAAGAAAATGTACCACATTCCAGACCCCTAGAAGGTTTATGATAAATATTTCCTAGCACAATTCACAAAGGAAAACATGTTGCAGTCGAATCCCATAAAGCAATGGAGGAGTAACCCTAACAAGCATAAGCACAGTGAAAATGGTATGTATTCCACTGCTTCACTTTCTGATCCCTATTGTTATATTTCCGCTATGATGTCTAGACTATTTGGCCAACCCAATACCAGTAAATTATCCATTTAATGGGTTCCCCTTATGGATGTCGTCATAGACTCCTACATCATAGACTGGGGAACCATTTTGTCAAAAAATATTGCTACCCAGATTCTTGAGTACAGGAAAAATCGTTCATTTTCATCTAAGATCCTTCCCCCATTCTATATGAGTGCCTACATTATGGATGTTGTGTGTTTTACTTCAGATTTCCCAACCATGGGTTGGAAATGGACTATCCCAGACCCCACTCCCATTCATATTTATCATGATATTCTATGGGAATCTAAATATGAAACCAATTTCTACAAGATTTTCCACGAAGTTATGCTCCCACTGTTTCAAGTTGTGCTTGAGGAAAAGGCCCCAAGATTTTCTAAGGAAACCCAAGCTAACTTCACATCCATTAGGAAATGGTTTGGGGAAGAGTTATTTACTTATGTCAGAGTTTCTGGAAGCCTAGCCCAAACACATGTCCTCCCATTATATGTTCCAGACAAACTTCTCGCAAGATAAGTTGCTTATCAAACAATGGGTCATGGATTGACCAAAGTTTTGAAAGAAAAAAATAAACTTGCATGGCCTTCCTTTCCTATTTACTGTGGTGTCTATACATTAGAAAATTGCAAACATGTAGGATTAGAAATTGATCAAATCCAATGTTTGAAACTATTTACAATTCCTAATAGGCAATATGACCTGAACAAAGTTGCATTCAATTTCACAACTCAAGTGAAAATCAAGCCATTTTCTCATGAAAATGATAATTTTGATGATTTATTTGAGTCAATTGATAATTATTCATCAATGGAGAAATTGGCAACATTGTGCCTTAATCCTCAACAACTAGCAAAGTTCAAGAAATTCAATAATAAAAGTTTGGAAGGTATTCCTCTAGATATTCTAGAGGTATCCCAACCTATCTCACGAAAAGAACAACAAACAAAAGAGGAGAAACAACATAAGAAAGGACAAGGAAAGGAACATTCCCTTAAAGATATTGAAGTCCTTAGTGGAACAAAAGGAGATAAGTCTACTGGAACTCAAACTAAGGATTCATTATTGTCCAATGACTTAGATGAAGTCTATAAAGACTTTGACCAACAACTTAAGGGAAATCAAGAAGTGGTGATCATTGATCATCAAGAAACAATTGGAAGACTTTATGGCAAAAGTCAGAACATGTTTACTACTGGGACTACTGAAAAATATGTTAGCACAAAAGAAGTCAAATTTATCCTAGCCTACCCAATGTCAAAAATTGTGTTAAAAATAGAAGAGATCCCTTATTTGGATATATTTTATGGCCCAAAGCATAAGGCTGTCATGAGGAGATAGAGGAAGAGGAGAAGAATTGAACAGTCACAAGCTCTAGCCCCTGGAGATGTTCCCATGGAAATAGTTTGGAAATACCCTCAATTATATCCATCCCAGGATGTCTCACGATTAACTCAGTTCGCAGTTTCTTAAGCATCTGCCTCAATTGATAAAGCTACGAAAGTACAAAAACTATTAAAGGAGAAGGATGAAAAAATCCTTCAGCTAGAGCAAGAGCTACTAGCAGAAAAGTAGAGTATTAACCTAGAGCTTCAATCATAGGTCACACAGCTTTAGAAAATCATGGATCAACTAAAATTGTAGCATCAATATGACATTAGTGCTAAGGATGCCCAAATCCATTGATTGCAATTTACTATGGAACAGTTAAAGGATAATCCAAAGTTGGATGCTTTTAAAATAGGAAGCACTAGAACTAAACACTTTGTTGGCTCAACAACAAGTTGTTTTCTATCAAACAATGTCCAACATAATTGAGCTATGTGAAAAAAACGATTCACTAATGAATCAAGTAGTTGACCAGAGAATTAGCTTTGATGAAATTGATGATAAGGTCTCCCAATATGTCACCTGGAAATATATTGTTGAAGGTCAAAAGGCCATTATTCCTAGGATTGAAGATTCAAAAAAGGAAATCTTGTTCACCGATTGGGACATACAATTAATGCAGGCAGAAAGGGAAATTTACAGGGCTAGGGATGTTGCCAACAACATTGTTGAAATAGTCAATGAAAACCTCATTGCTTCCAATCTAATTGATAAATTCCCAACTAGTTCTCTACCTATTGTGAAATATTTGATAAGACAGTAGCAGGAAATGTCAAAGATGAAGGAAGAAAGCGTCAAAAAATTGAAGAAGCTTGATTGGGACAAGTACTGGAAGCACTTAGTCAAGCCACATACCTAATGGCTAATGTTGTGTTGTCTAGCCGACACTTCCTCTTACATGGTGCCTCCACTATCAGATGTGGTCTATACATGAAAATTTCACATAAGGCTAGGACAACATCCTAAATTCTAGTCTATGTTGGACATCCTTCTGTTAGTATGAATCTTAATTACAAGTGTATGAAAAAAGACCACTTTAGTTGTGCATAACAAACAACCCTATCAACAAAGATGGTTGTTAATATATTTAGATCTGCAATTAGGTGATCAGGATAAATGCTGCAAAAATCTAGATCTATGCATTACAAGACATTATGTAGTAAATAAAAACGATATTTACTCCATGCATCCAATAGACAAGACAAGAATATGTTGAATTAATTTTGTATTAATGGCACCTAGGAGGAAAACATAGAAGGATGTTACTAGTTCTCCTCAACGGGATGGGTTCTTGTAAGTCCTCAGCACTTCAGATCTAAAATCCCTCTCTCTTGATGGTGTAGAAAACCCAAACAAAAAATGGGACTCAAAGGAAGCTCACAAGAAAAATGGTATAAAAATATGACAATGATGGTGGATCAAAGTCAAACCAAAATTATAGATCCAGAGTGATCTTTAGGCAGCAAAAGGTAGTGAATGAATGGAAAAATCCTTCTATTTATAACAAAATATTGAGTTAGTCAAGATATTGGTGCATAATTAAAATATTATTAACCAAATTAAGATCCAACTTTTATGGAATATTTTATTATATTTGTTGGAGGGAAAAGGAATTTGACTTGGGTCAAATCCCTTTATTTGTAAATAATAAATAAATAAATGATTTATTTATTATTTTAAGGATGTGGTTGAGTGATAATCAAATAAATAGTGATTTATTTAATTATTTATAAATGATTTAGTCATATTTAACAAGGAATATTATTTAAATAAGGTTTAAATAATTATTCCTAGAAAATAATAAGACAAATAATGATTTATCTAATCAATTTTCATGTTTTGGGTTAAATATATCCAGGAATATTAATTAAACTGTTGTTTAACTAATTATTCCTTGAGGAAAATCAAACAAATGTAAATTTATTTAATATTTCCTCATGGGGTTCCCTATTTAGACCATAGACAACTTAATAAAGGTGGTTTACTAAGTTATTTTTCATAGTGAAAGCAATTTTACTTAGGGTAAAATTGGTCTTACATGGTGTACTTGGGTCTATATAACAATAATAGGTTAGATGACCAAAAAATGGTGTAACAAATTTCCCCCCAACGTGCGAGCGTTAGGAGTTAATCGTATGACCGAAGTACCTTGTAAGAACTCAATCACTAGACACCAAAAGGGAAGTTAGAGAGAGGGAAATATAAGGTATACCAAAGCGCTAAGAGGACTATACCCTGAGGAGGCAAGACTTACAGGTGCGACAAGTCTCTATTATGAGTGATTACCTATGCTATAGGCGGTAGGGGAGGCATACCTATGCCCATCGAGACAAAGTACAAAGAATAAGGCATCCAGTAAACAAGGGACTGAACTTTAAAGTACATGCTAGCATAAATAAGAGCCAAATAAAAATATGATAATGAATCCCACATACATATTTTTCTTGGGATAACAACCAGGACTGATACAATAATATCTGAGTACATGAGATACAAATACAACCCAGATGCCCCCGTAAACAGGAAAGGGCTCTGAAAATCTGACTGATACATGCAATCAAAAAGGTGTTACAAGTGGCTAAGGCCGACATCATCAAATCTATGGAGTTGCATCAAAGGTTATAATTAAGAGGTCATTCGGGCATGTATGGGGCTACATGTAGGGCCACCCCCTCATGAGGGCTAAAACATCTCACACACACCCAGGAATCATCGGTCCAATCTGCTACATCACTGAACCATCAAGTAGACGGATCTTGATCATGTTGTAAGGAGCTGGAGCTGAGAAACAATCAAGTCAAAGGGTTGTAAGGAGTCCCTTTACCTGATCTGAGGCACCGAACAAGAGTGGAAGCTGGAACCAAGGTACACCACCCTCTAGAACTGTCTTCTAGAATGAATGATATGATGTCAACAAAAGGAGGTCCACCATAGGTGAGGCAATAAGGGATCCTCAACTAAGGCACAAGAGAAAATAGTAGAGTGACTGACAGACTGACACCAGGGATGATGATGAAATGGGGGGGACTGTGTAATGGACGGACGACCTCCCTTGTTAGAGCATAAAGGGCATGGATGACCTAGCAGCGACTGACACAATATCAAGGGGATAGGGGACAATAGGACTGGAGGCCATAATGTGCGACACGAGAGAGGAACCAAGCAATTAAGAAAGGAGGACTATAGCATGATACAAAGGGACTCGGGATAGACTCCATGAATGCGATGATGACTCAACTCGGATGCTCTAAACAAGGGCGACTCGATGATGCTACCACACAGAAAAGGTCCAGTGGGGACCATAAATACATGAGTACAATATGGTTACTCATGATGAAAATAGACACGAGCATGGACAAGTATGGAGGAAAAGTGGTGCCCCAAGTACAAGTGTTGCAAGTGAAGAAATTCGATTTTGAGGAGTGGTGAATTGACGCTTCTTGGACAAAATGAGTCCTAGTGAAGTATCAAATCACAAAAAACTAACCGATCCCCATTTAAGGGCTCAGTGAGAGCTTTCCAACGGTACAGACGGTTTGTCAAACTGAGCTACGGTTTTGCCACAACGGGCGAACGAAAAATCCAGGGTTTCTCTTTTAATAAGCCATTTTCCCTCCAAATTCACTCATTTTCAAGTGTAGTTGTGGTGAATGTAGAGAGGAGAGAAGGCCCTAAATCTTGCGGTGAGTGTAGCGGACAAACCGACCATTGGAATCGAGATCCCACAGTTGCAGGTAAGAGGCCTAATCCTACTCTTTCATTTCCAGGGATAAAAAATTTCAGTTTAGGCACCCAGAGCTCATGAACAGTCCAAGTCGCAATTTTTTGGGTCTGTTCTGCGACCTGAGTAGCAGGTACTAGGCATAAAACTACGACCTACCCCAGGAAATGACCTGAAAAGTGCGACCTGTCAGAGAAAGGAGGTTTCAGTGCTATTTTTTGCTAAGATCTAGGAATTTTATGGTTTGAGGGGCATAGGTGCCCCCAAGCATGTTATGGTCATGCAAAAATGTATTTAGAAAAAGGGTAATCTAAACATATTTGTATAATGTGGTGCGCCATTTGTTTTTTTTATGGTTATGAAGTTTGAGAAAGGGAATGGATGATTACCAATATATTTTGGTACTGCATATATGAATAAAATGGACTAATTTTCTAGGTTGACATACATGGTGTCACTATCCCAAAAAATGGGTTTGGAGATAATGAGTTGGTGCTTTCCTAGAAAACCCACAGGTTGGTCAACAACAATTTCTAAGGGACTGGTTTGTTGATGTAAGGTGAAGTAATGATGAGGGTTATCATCCCTAGAGTGATCTAAAGTGATATGGGACTCTAGAGGTTCTTCTAAATGGGGAAGAATGTAGGTACCAGAGTTGACATAACCAGACACACTGGGAGAGTTGTGGAGAATTGCTTCTCCTAGCCTCTCCTATATGGGTGCCCCCTTACCCAAACATTGGGTGTCAATGTAATGGCCATAAGGTGTATGTGGTTCGAATGCATGGGTTCGATGTAAGGGGGGATAGATAAATTCAGGGGTGGTGACTTCTTCCATAATGTCGTCATCGTAATAGAAGATGGGGTGACTTATGGAAGAAAAACCACCTGATGCGGTGAAGCTACCCGACTCATCATCATGAGAAGAAAGGTTCACATGCGCATTATCATGGAGGGTGACGGAAGGACAAGGAGATGAATGATCCACCGATGTTAAGCCGAAGGTGATCACTGAAGGGAGGTCAGGTGAAACATAAGGGGAAGTCCCAAGGGGATCTTCCACCGTGGATATCATAGATGATGATAGGTAGTGGAAAGTGGCCGAAGACTCTGTCCTTTCGACATCCGGAGGGGGAATATCTATGGGAGTGGATGTGTCCTCTGGTTCTGTTGAAGAAAAACATGCAAATAAGGGAGCGGTGGACTTGTTGCGCTTTGTCTCGAATTATCGAACCGTCACTAGAGAGGTGTGGAAGTCTTCGAGGCGGGGATAGAGGTGGGTATAATTAAGCATTTCTCAGAGTAAAGGCTTTTCCAAATTTGGGTTAATAACACGGTGTTCAGGGATGCCCAACTTTAACTAGTCCTCGCCCTTCCTCTTATAAATTTGTTTGTTTATTTATTTGGACTAGCAACAATCTCGAATCCTAAGGTGGGTTTGGTTGGAAAAGAACGTTTTCAGGAAGGGGCTTTGCATGGGACTTAAGGGAAAACAATTTCCTAGTATGTCACTTCTCTTTTCCTCTTTGTGTTTCTAGGCCAATCTTCCAATGCTATTTTCATTGCATTTCATTTAGAATACATCATCTTCATCTTAATAGTCATTAAAAAAAAATAGACTAGGCTGATTGAGATCATCAATCATAGTTGATAATATCCATAAGTTACTCCTAAGTCAAACTCAGCTGGGACAAGCTAGCTAGACATTCCAAGTCTGATATGATAAATCTACAAAATAGTTATTTTCTGTGAGTATTTTACAACAACTACAGTAAAAGCTTTCCATTGAGTTTTGGAGAACACCTGTTCAACATTGATAATTTTCTAATCAATATTAAAAGGGTGAATGTCAATTACAAAAAAACACATCTAAATACTTAAAAATTTCAGTTTGAATGACATTTTGAAAAGATAAATTCTCATAAGAAATCAACTTGAAACCACTTCTTTGCAAAAGAGAAAAAAATTATTTTGCATTATGGAAAAATTTAGAGTTTTTTTTATTCAATGGAATTCCTTTATCAGTTAAAATCTTGTGTTAATGTGTATTAATTAAATAGAAATTAATTGGTTTATTTTGAGATTAATTTTTATTTAGTTTAAATTTCATTAATAAAATATAGAAATTTTGAAAATGGAAATAAAGTATAAGATTTCAATCTACAAAAAAAAAATATCCAAACTCATCAAACTTTACAAAAAATTTGATAACAGTGTCATATGATCCTAACTCAATCAAGTTCTATAAAATATAAATAACATCCTATCATATTATTGAAAAAATAATAATATCCAACATGTAAACTAGCCCAACTAAATTCAATTTAGTTTTAAAATAAAAAATATAATAATATACAAGTTTCGATAAGATATTTGTCAATTGATTTTTTCTAGATAGTTGGGAGAAATAGTTGTTATACTTCCTACTCAGTCTCAATTCTTACAAGTGACATGCTAAATTCATATTGAGTATATTATTGTAATGGTTTCCAACTTTATTACATAAACTTGAACTCTAAAAAATATTTTATTCTTTCCCACATGAAATAGTATTTACATGAAAAAAAAATCAATCAGTTATTTGTTTCAATGAGGGATATACAAATAAACAGTGTCTTCCTCTAATGTATTGATATATTTGTTTGTTGGTTTTCCCTTCGCATAGTCCCATGAAATGTAGATGATGTATTATGTGGATTATTGTAAAGGGTCAATCTCATAAACCGAGCTTGTATCTTTTTAATAGCTTCTACCAATATAAACCAGCAACTGGCACCCGTGGCGCAAAGGAACGCCGAAAGGAGAGGAACTATGCATTTTCTGCTCACAAACAAAGTAAATGCTTCTAAGTAGGGCGCTATGCCACAAGTATAAAGATTCGTGGAGAGGGAGTTGAATTAGATTATAGTCGGGGCTTTTGAAATGGGATTTGGTGAAGGGGAGTTAATCTGTTAATGAGTAATATGTGCTGTTGTTTAACCCACATGAATATTAAAACTTGAAAATGATTTGAAAGGAAATTATAGGGAAAGAAATGAACTCATTTCGGAACAAAACGTGGAGTGCTAAGTGAATGCAAATGTGTCAATCCAAATGGAAATGAAAGAAAATAAATAAATCACATAAAAGAAAGAAATCTCCTTAGGATAGATATGGTAGATTTGATTCAACACAATGTTTTTTGTTATCTCAACCGAATCATCAAACATGGAGAGACTTGTTGGTGGATTGGAGGAGTCTCGCATTGAGCTACATGGAGAGACACCCGTTGGGTGGATCGAGCTACATAGTTTGAGTAGTGGAAAACATTCTCTGTTGTTGTGGAGGCAAGAGCTAGCTTTGAAAATGATATAACAAGAAGGAGTCAAACCATAACAAGAACGGTAGAAGTGATAAGACCATATCTCAAAAACATATTTTTGAAATAGTTAATTTAATTTTAAATATTTATATTTATTGCAATAAAAATATTAATTTTTAATTTAATATGATTAAGTTGTAATTTATGTATTTTTCTCCATTTTATTTTATTTATTTATTAATCTTTGTTCTATTGATTTATTTGTTTATTTATTGTATTCTTATTTTTGCATTAAAGATTTTTTTTATCTATTTTATTTTAATTTTAAGTATATCTTTATTTTATTTTATTTCTATTTATTTATTCATATTTTATTTGTTTATTTAATTATTATTATTATTATGAAATCTCTTCTTTTTTTGGTCTGGAAATGCACGAGAGTGATTTGGTCGAGCGTGTCAAGAACTAGGGGAAGTAGTAGAAATATTTCATTTCCCAAAAATAAGATTCGAGGTTTAATCGGTTTGGCCACCAGAGGCAAAGCCGAACTATTGACATAAAATAACTTAGAAGACTTTACGAGTTAAAGATTGTTTTAAAATACAAATTGTGACATCGACACCATACAATTTCCACGTGGACACGAACATAAGATTTCATACCATATCAAACAAGTTAGAAAAAGAAGAGTTTATTTGCATGTTAAATTGTTTTGGCACTGCACCCTTTACATTTAATAATATCACAATGGTCGGAATTTGTAAATAATGTGTGTAATTCATTCAAAGATATGGTGAGAATGGGGATGGGATTATCTTCGAAATGAGACAATATGAAAAAGGCTTGCTATCGTGAATGCAAATATATGAAAATGGATATAGGAACAAACAACACAATTAGTCACTTAATACAAGCATTAATGGAAGCCTATATGGACAGAACTACTCATTTAATGTTTTGTATCGATACTCTCTACATGGCAACTTAATTGGTGATCACCCCGCTATGATGTAATACATAAACCATAAAGTTCAAAAACCATAAAATTTAAAGTTGGAAATCCCTCCTCGAATCAAGCTTTGCATTGATACACCTCAATGAATATTCTTCCACCTCACCTACGCTAGCCGCCCTTAGAATTATTGAGGAAGGAGAGCAAAGTTGTCCGCAGGTGAGAAATGACAACATTGCACATCTCAAATCGATGTATTTCCTCCTCGTAAACCCACCCACTTCAATGTGTGTGTGCCGCATTGCTCGTTTGGGGTTGGGATCACATGCTTGTATAGCATTTCTAGTGTGTTCTCAAATGATGCGAACAACCCATCGCGTATCTCTAACAATGATACCAATATATTAATAAAACCATCAACGTATCTTGCATTCATTTAACTATTATTAAAAATGCTTATGTGATAAGAAATTTGCAATGTTGTTTTGTTTTAGGAATATGGAAGGATTACCGTAAGTGGGAAGTTTCTTCTACCGTATCGATCGCAGGTTGAAAAAGATTCAAGAGGTATATTTTTTCTCGTTTTTATAGCATTCGTTTGTGTTTTGCACATATGAGCAATGGGATGAGATTGAAATATTTTATTCTGACTTAATTCGAACTTCTTATTTTTGAAATAAAAAGTCCAAACTTTAATGTAAAGGATCTTAAAGCATGTATGCCTCAGGTTTATTTGATTCGAGTGAAGAATATCTCCACCATAAAGCCTCGATCAGGTGACAATATCACCAAAGACAAAGCCCTTCACTAGTTGACATGGTGTTAGTTTTCATATTCTCTCGAATTTAAAGGTTCATTGAAATTGAATTTAAAAGATGGATATATACAAACTGGAGACCTCGCAGATAAACTAATTTGAATATATACATAAAAAGGAAAAAAAATCATCTTGGTTCTCGATAAGGGTCTCGTATCTAAGGATAAGAACGAGACAGAAGAGCATGAACCGAGTATCAACTTCATGACAACGCCGTGGAAGACCTAAGGCACACGTAACTAGAAGCATGTATTCAAGATAAAACCGCTGACCAGTACGATACTTTACTTTCACCGACTCGTACCGGCATTCCCACCGATAAAAATAAAAAGCATGGGGCTCGAAATTTCATTCAAAGACCTCCCTCCCCGCCTCTCCCGCCCGCCGCAAAATCGTTTCCGTGTTTGGTTTTTGGCTTCTTGAGTAATCAACCCACTGATTGTTCGTCTGGGATTTGAGAAATCAATCGTTCGATTTGTCAATTACGCTCATACCCATTGTTTGTGGTTTTTGGGTATCTTAATCAAATCGATTGATTGATTGTTGGGTTCATTTTTGTTTCGCAATGGGAAGCAAGCAAGTCATCACATCCATAAGAGGAAAAAATTATTTCAAACATGCTACCAATATTTAATAATTAACATGGAAAGCAATGGTTTAAACAAAGAAACTTGTTTTAAATTGAATTGCCCTTGCTATCAAGAAGTTATACTACTAGATTGTCTCGGAGATTCAAGATGTGGTCGCACCCGTAACACATGGTCATAAAAGACTCAAGGGCATAAACCAAGTTTCTGAGTTAAACGTTTGCATGAGAACCACCACTTACAATGTAAAAATCGACTCCATGCCGTTGTCCCGTTCCATCTCGCCTTGAGGGCTTTGTCCGGTACTCCCTTTTCCCAACATTAACTTAAACACACGAAAAGAGGAAAATAATCAAAACGATTAATTTTACTCATCACACAAGAGAAAAAAAACAACTCGCATGTTAGGAAGTACTAAAATGGGAGTTGCTATTATCTGAGATGCCACCAATGTACTGGTTGAACAAAGATAAATCTTAAACATACAACTGAAGGAAAACCATACCTTTATCGACACATATCCTGCCTTTTGTTCAATAAGATCAACAACAACACATTTGCAAGCAGGACTCGTAAGTTAATCCTCAAGTTCATTTATATAAACTATTTCAGCAATAAAATAATCACACAAGAAAGACTGGCTGAAATATTTTTGCATGTTAAAACCTGAAGTTCTAATCTTGTGTAAATTCAAGCAGTCACTTAAGTAGCATACGACATTTGAATGCACCAAAAATTAAAAACTCTAAAAAAGACTTGCAAAACTATTTGTTAGGATTTGTGACTTTATCTTCCGTAACCGTGGCTTTTTTCTCACAACCCATAAAAATAACTTGTTAGCCCCGCCATGGAATTCCAACTAAATATCACTTCAAAGCACCGAAATTCATCAGTCATGGAAGAAATCAAGGCATCATATGTGAAGCTATGATCAGAGTTCTAAATAATGGCAAGCCATTGATATGAAATAATGTGAAATAATTCCACATAACAATATCGGCCCTCAAAAACACTCATATTCGAAGTATCATCTAGATGAGTACTCTTGAGATATATGCACACTAAAGATAAGGATGTTTGACTCAATTGTTTCACAGTATTATTAAGATCAATTTTGCTACATGCTCAACAAATAATAACAAAACAAAAATAGTGGAATTATAAATAATACCCTCATCAAGCTCTTCATTGCCCCAACAATGATGAAGATAGTGCATAGCCTTCCGTATTTTCTTAAGGCCATCCCGCAATTCCCATTCCCGCAAAATTAAGAATTGAGAGTCAAGTTCTGCACCCACCCAAAGAAATCGATAAACAGGAGGATACCGTCAACAATAGTAGTTGTAGTAACAAATGAAACTCATTCCAAGCATTACATGTGAAATGTTTTGTGAAGGATTGAAATGTTGTGAAGCATAAAATACAAGGAAGTTCAAGTAAATTAGAACTAACCTAGCTCTCATCAAACAAGATACACAATAGCAAAGGAGCAATCAAAGAGATTTATCCCCTATATAAAATTTAATGAGTTATCAATATTGCAAGAATAAAAAATTTAACATTTTAAATTTTAACCAAACTTCGTATTGAGGATCAAAGAATCATTATTTTCATTTTTTTGCAACTATGCTAAAGCTCATAACATAAATTTTGTTAGAGATGTGAAGCTCTAATGATAGACGGAGTCGCAAGAAACATGCTTATGAATGTGACTAATGGGAAGTTTCTCAAAACAAATAGCTTAAAAGCACAAAAACTTTCCAAAAAGCCAATACACTCATTCTAGGTTTATAATTGCAAGACAAAAAGGATATGCGAAGTCGCAAAATCATTGCATGACAAAAAAAGGATCTCGTGAAGTCAGCAAAATCACCTTTGAAATGCTCATTTCCAAAACTTTTTCATGGACGACCGCAGATTTATCCACCACGATAGCTCAAGGTTTCGATCCAAATCACTCGCCAATCTAGGTATTTGTCTCCATCTTTAAAGAAGTTAAGAACACCATCATCTCGCACCTTCCGCATTTCTCCGTCAAAGCCCGCAATTATAACATCACTCAAGGGACAACGCCATTGTTGCCAATGTGGCCTGGTCAATTGCCCTTATAACTCCCTTCCATTTTTATTACCTTTTCCTGAAATACCACATGTTTTCCATCCAGATGAGAGGTCCGTGTCATAGTGATAGTAAACCAGAGCCATTGGTATTAGGTCCGCAGTTGGCCATTGACAACATACCTTCGTGCATGCTTCAAGAGAAAATTTTCATCCTCAAAATTCAATCCATAAATCGATTCCCTACCTCTACCATTATGAGCAAGAGATGTTCCACCTCAGATACTAAAATTGATAAAAATTTCACTATAGATTGTACAAATTATTTAATGTTCAAGACAAAATAATAGTCTTTAAAAATGCTTATCAAAAGATAAACGATAGTCTTTAAAAATGCTTTTGTGATGGTTAGCCGCAGCAGCTCCGAATCTCACGCACTTGCCTTACTTGCATGGGGAGGTACGAAGAAGGTTTTTTTCGTGTAATGGTGACTTAGCATGTATCCACTAAGATGAAGAGTGTGATAAATGTATCCCTTTAGTAATATGGTGTCCGGCTTTCCAAAGTAGGAAGTGTAGAGCGCAGGAGTTCACTATTGCAGATTAAACAAAGAATGGAAAAGAAACAAGAGTGGACTCTGGTCTCAAACCGGAATGAGAATTCGACTTTTTGGACAAAGGTTAATTTCTAAAGATCATTATCACTATTGCATCTGGTAAAACTATTTCATAGATGCCGATAGAGGTCAATTACAACATATATTTTGAGACTTGAACTCACTCGCCCAGTAGATAAACAAATTGCTCACCAAATCATCTGCTAAGAAGATCCTTTAACATGAGTAAACTTACTCAATAGAGTTTAGAGTATTTATTTTGATAGTAAAAATTAAACCCTGCCTTGTCATTTCCGAATAAAAGTAGTCTTGAAAACTTGAAACACCAAAATATGCATCCATTTAACATGGAAGCCGGAATTAAGAATTTATCGTTCTAACCTCGCGTTCCTGGCTGCGTACTTACGTACTCCGAGAACTCGCATAAAATGAAAGCGCAAATACTATAATTTAGTCTATAAACCTCTTGACAAATTTAAACTAAAGAGATCGAATAGCACAGAAAAGAGTAAAATACAACAATCATTCACTAGACAGAAAGTTCAATTACACCGATGGCAATTTTTGCATGCTAAATTTGTCTGGGGATTTCTTCGTATTAGATGCTTACCTCATACTCGAATGCTTCCAGCATTGGATAAATATCTTCTCGTTTTAATCTTCGTGTATACAATGGAAGAAAGCTACTTATTTGCTTTCCGTAACTAGTCCTTGTCCCGTAAGAAGGTAATCAAGCTAAATCGTAGAAATCTCAAGCTGCCCAACTTTCTCTTTTTAACCTTTCTTTTATAGTACAAGCCAAGTTGCGTCGAGCCCAATACAAATTATAAGGAATAAACTGCATGTGACACAGAGATAAATCAATTGTCCGAGTTCTAAAACCTATATAATAGGTTTTGCTGCCAACCAAGAAGATGAAGAGAACATACACACATGTGACTTTTTGCCTTAAATACCAAAAAAGAAGGACCAATCTTTACAATTGGATTAACATTTTCTAGTGAAAAGGGTAATTCCCTTTCCGTTTATGGACTTACAATCCATTCCTACCATGACATGACACTTTTGTGGAAAAAACACCATATTAGTATATATATCATATGAAATAAAAGGGAATAGAAGACATTATAAAGACGTAGGCTAGCACTTACCGAATACAAAAGTTTAGACACAACACATACAAAATGATCCGACTAAAAACAAATATAAACAAGAGGTAGATAGAAACAACATATGATGTGATTTCGTGAATCAGACATCCATTTGGTAATTGCTAAACTACAAATACAAATACAAAAGTTGCTGGCCTATACAAATTTGGAAAGAAATGCCAATCGAAATGCTAAAGAAAGAGCAATTGCAAAATATTTCCCAAACTTTAACTCAAATACAATTCTTCCCAAAATTACATAAGTTAATTATACAAAGAAGAATTTTTGTATCATCAAATATTGAATGGAATCCCATAGTTTCTTCTCTAAGCAATCGTAGAACCACATTTACTATTGAACATTAACAGTACAAACTATAGAAGGGAAATCTTATATTGCCATTTAGTAAAGGCAAAACAAGCATAAACTAGTTCCTTCAAGTCAAGAATAGCATGCATAGTTTCCTATTAATATATGATGTGTAACTAAATGTTATAATAAAATAAGAAATACCAGCTTGCTAAAGAGCCAAAGGTCAAGGAATAACTAAAAGCCTGTGGACTTGCACCAAAATATTATACAATTGAGTTTACATTGCATTTCGAAGAAAATGAGTTGCCTTTGGCTACCCCAACAATGGTTTATACTACCCTTCTCCCATTACAAATAAGGTACGAGTAACTAGCCCAAGAGATTACTTCTCTCCCATCATAAAACAAAATCAAGGACGTTTAAAAAATTATTACAAATTAAATCAAAGGCTTATCCGCTATGAAATCTGGGGACTAATGACCCACAATAGGCTAAACTTTCTTCCGTATAAAATACTAATAATGACTCGAAACTAGGGACCATCTAAAAGGTATATAGACACAAGAATACAGATAATGAGTCAACAAAACCTTATGTTTAAGAAACCTCGCATTGCACAATTCAACATGTCAAACGCATGCTAATATTTAACTTTTTTTGTTTCATAAAGACGGTGTTAATTATTGCACAAAATATTATAGACGCAAATGGTCTTAGTAACAAAAGACTACAATGTGAAATTCTAACCTGAAAGCACACTATTTTGCTAAAGCATACAACAACCGTCAATATGATTTTTTTCTTCATAAGTTCCGTTTTCACAACTTTATAATAACCTGAACATTTGTAACCCCCTAAACGTAAACTAAACTAGATTTCTGTATTGAAACACACAAATCGATCGGATATCGTATCTGGGAAGATGAATCCTAAGTTTAGTCATGACAGAGTCTTCAGAGATCGCAAATAATTAGTTTTAATGTCCTGCAAGCAAACATCTAACAAGCAAGCGTTGCATTTGTCATACAATGAAGAACATAAAACTTTGTGTGTATATATTTTGACGTAAAAATTATGCATCATTGTTATATCCATTCTACTTTTTGCATGTGTATAACTAAACTAACTCAGCGTAGCTTCATCATTTGGTTTCACTTCACTGGCAACATTTGGTTCCTTCATTTTTCCCACCAAAGCTCACACAAATAGAAAATTAATCTACACCACATTTTCCATCTTAGGCTTCCTCTTCACCGGCCACATTAGGTTCCTTGGGCTTCCCAAAGAGCAAAGCCACAAGTTCCTCACTTAAATTTCCTTTTCAAGTATGTCTCGAAGAGCTTGTCTCCCATTGTTTCGCCAAACCCCTTCCGTTAATATATCATGTGTACTAACATCGTGGTTCTCGCTTCCTTCCACCATTCGCTGAAATGTTTTTTGAGCTTCATCAAATTTGCCTTCTTTGCATAAAGACCAAACCATTTATTATAAATGGTAACATCCTGGGTTTTAAACCACCTTCTATCATATTGGCAAATATTTTCAAGGCTCCTTCCATCTTACCCCCGCTTAGTAAACTCATTAATCAACATTGTATATGTGACTGAAGCCGTTCTCTGCTCGGTCACCATCTCCTCGAATAAATCTCTGCCTTCCAGAACATACCTTCTTTGAAGCAGGCATCCGCTAGCCGTGTTATACGTACAAGCATCCGGAATGCAACCTTCCTCACCATGGATCTAAAGAGCTTCTCAGCCTTCCCGTAATTTTCCCCGAGTAATGTATCCACTCATGAGAATGGCATATGAAGTCGCATTGGCCTAAAAATTATTTTCGGCAACTTGTCCAGATATCGGAAGGCTTCCCTGCAACCGGTCGCTCATGAACCGTCCATCACAAAGATTATACCATACGACAAGACGCCTGCTTCTCCTAATGAAGTCGAAAACGGCCCAATGCTCGAATCTCCCGTATTGAAAAACAATCAAATTGCGTAAGACCGGCTCACTAAATATGGAACCCTCCTCCATTTCCATATAAAGCTCCTCCGCCCGTTTCCATCGCACTTGCAAATTTGCAAAAAGAGGATACCGATAATCGTGGAGTCTATATGGTAAGAACGCCGAAGAGTTCCACAGGCCGTCTCCAATACACAATACAATCAATTTCCACTACAATAATGAGAGGCTAACAAAACAATGTGCATCTTTTTAGACACGTAATCGAAACCCGATAAAGGCGTGTCTTCGAAAATAAAGGGCAAAAGAATTCAAACCGAACCTCGTTGCTCAAAAAGCACATTGAACATCCCGTACAATGCGATTAGGGAATTTGCCAAATTTGCAAACGAGGATACCGATAATGGTGGAGTCTATATGTAAGAACGCGGCGAGTCTACAAAGCCTAATACATTGGCCACAATCAATTTCCACCACATCCTCGCTGCACAATGCGATTAGGGAATTTGGCAAATTTGCAAACGAGGATACCGATAATCGTGGAGTCTATATGGTAAGAACGGCAAGAACGGCGTACAGAGTCTACACGTTGTCTCCATACACAATACAATCAATTTCCACTCACAATAATGAGAGGCTATCAAAACAATGCGTATCTTTAATACGTAATCGAAACCCGATAGCGTGTTCTTGAAAATAAAGGGTAAAAGAATTAAAACTGGAACTCAAGCACTCGTAAAAGCACATTGAACATTCTCGCTGGGCAGACAATGCGATAAGGAATTTGCGAAATTTGCAAACAGAGGATATCGACTTAACCTACACAAGAGCTTCATCATTTGCTCTCACCGGCAACATTTGGTTCCTTCATTTTCCCACCAAAGCTCACACAAAAGAGAAAATTAATCTACACCATGCCTTCCATCTTAGGCTTTCTTCATCGCCACATTAGGTTTTCTTTAGTTTCCCAAAGGAGCAAAGCCACAAGTTCCTCACTTAAATTGCTCCTTTGGCACAAGTGTCTCGAAGAGCTTTGGCCTCTCAAATTGTCAGCCAAACCTCTCATAATATATCATATGTACTAACATCAGTAGTTCGCTTCCTTCCACCATTCGTTGAAATGGGCTTTTTGAGCCATCAAATTTTGCCTTCTTTCAGATAAAAGACCAAACCATTTATTATAAATGGTAACATCCTGGTTTTTAAACCACCTTCTATCATATCGGCAAATATTTTCAAGGCTCCTTCCATCTTACCCTACTTAGTAAACTCATTAATCAACATTGTATATGTGACTCGAAATGCCTCTCTCGTCGTGTCGCCACCATCTCCTCGAATAACTTTTCAGCCTTCCACAAACATACCTTCTTTGAAGTAGGCATCCACAGCCGTGTTATACGCACAAGCATCTCGAATGCAACCCTTCTTACCCATGGATCTAAAGAGCTTCTCAAATTCTCCCGTACCTTTCTCCCCGAGTATATCCACCTATCTGTTCGTAAAAGCACATTGAACATTCCCGTACAATGCGATAAGGGAATTTGCCAAATTTGCAAATGAGATACCGACTAACCTACACAAAAGAGCTTCATCATTTGGTTTCACTTCGCCGGCAACATTTGGTTCCTTCATTTTTCCTACCAAAGTTCACAGAAAATTAATCACCCATGCCTTCCATCTTAGGCTTCACCGGCCACATTAGGGTCTTTAGTTTCCCAAAGGAGCAAAGCCACAAGTTCCTCACTTAAATTGCCCTTTTCAAGTATGTCTCGAAAGAGCTTATTGTCTCCCCGCCCTCCCTTGTCTCGTCGCCAACCCTCTCGTTAATATATCATATGTACTAACATCGTGCCTGCTTCCTTCCCACCATTCATGAAATGTTTTTGAGCTTCATCAAATTTGCCTTCTTTGCATAAAAGACCAAACCATTTATTATAAATGGTAACATCCGGGCTTTAAACCACCTTCTATCATATTGGCAAATATTTTCAAGGCCTTCCATGCACCGCTTTAGTAAACTCATTAATCAACATTGTATATGTGATCGAGTCAAGTTCTCTGTGTTCGGTCACCATCTCTCGAATAACTTTTTCGGGCTCAAGAACATACCTTCTTGAAGTAGGCATCCAAAGCACATGTTATACGTACGCGCATCTCTGAATGCAACCCTTCTCGCCCATGGATCTAAAGAGCTTCTCAAACCCTCCCCGTAATTTTCCCCGAGTAATGTATCCACTCATGAGAATGGTATATGACGCTCGCATTGGGCCTCACCATTTTCCCGCAACCTGTCTGGGACATCGGAAGGTTTCAACCGCCCGCCTGCGTAAACCGTCCATCACAAAGATTATACGACATGACGCACGCTCGAGCCCGGAATGGGCTCAAAACCATGCTCCTTTTGAATCTCCGAATTGAAAAACCCTCAACTCAAATTACGTAAGACTAGCTCACTAAATATGGAACCCCTCCTCTCATTTGCTATAAAGCTCTCCGTCGTTTATCAGACACCCTTGCAAATTTGCAAAGAGGATACCGATAATCGTGGAGTCTATATGGCAATTCTGCGTTAACATATGAAGACGGAGGATAGACAGAGCAAAGCTGATTAATGAAGGAGCAAGAACTCACGAACCAAGCGCATCCGCATATTTAACGCTCGCAACAACCAAAGATTCATTCCGTATCCGCGACGCGCGCCGGATCGGAGTCGCACCTGCAACCTGGTAAATCGTCTGGAGGTGGACAAACAACAGGTCGAACCAGCAAAATGCACATTCTCATTGGCTCAGAATACAGCAAAGCCCGTGGATCGCTCAAGCAAAAACGCATCTCGCCACCCAACAGCTGGAACGCCGGCGTAAATATCATGTCTTACTGCTGGCTCAACCTTTTCCCATTATTGAGCGAGAAGAAGTTTGCTTAGAAGTGGGAAGAGCTTCAGATTGATTTGGATGAATTATCTTCGACCCAATGTGAAAAGAAAGAAATTTCAACCCAATGAGGAGGATTTGATCCTCACATTGCATAGATTTATTAGAAATATGTACATCGTATGACCTTAGTAAATTGCAGAAAATTTGATAAAAATATCTATAAAGATGGACATGGAAAATAAAATATGAATTTGGAACATTAGATTATTAGGATTTTTCTTATTCTAGTTATGGAGTGTTTTTCTTATGAGAATATGACACTTCGTAGCTTCATAGATATAGATTTTGATAATATGGAGTTATGAGAATATGGATTGTCATCCCAATGCCAACATATTTAGTTATGGAGTGTGATATTTAGAATATTTAGTTAAAATATTTGGAATATTCTAAATTATGTGATAGCTAGGTTGACTTCAAATTTGTTACTTAATTTTTAACTCTATCATGTATTATGAATTTAAACACAACGGTTGTTTTTCACAAATTTTTACCTTCGTTAATATCCTAATATCCTTTCTTGAAGTCCATGCAAGATTCATTTTTAATATATTTTAATTGATAAACTAAATTTTATATATATTTAATTTATTTAATTTTATTATATAGGGATTATATATCAAAAAATGTCATTAAAAAGTAATACAAAATGATGAATTGTTTACCTAGGAAATTTTTTATGCAAAGTAGAAATAAATATTAAAAGTCATGTGAAAGATAGTTTAAAAATAAAATCGTCATAAAACAATTTCCTAATGGGTAAGGAGACTCGTCAAATTTGATCCCTATTTCTCATCCGCCGTTTCGGAAACGTGATAGAGTTTAGGGACTAACTGAATAAGATCATGGGATGATATGAAAATTATATTTCTAGAAAAATATAAAGGCTATTGTATACATCATGATCTTAAAGAGGAAATCTTTGAAATGAATAAAAAAAAAGATGTGATCCTTGAGTATCTGGTAGAGATATTTCTGTATAATTTTAAGAGGGAAAATTTGCATAAATCAGGAATTCATACATTAAAAGCCTTCTTACTCAAGGAAAATTTTAATGATGGAAATTTATCTTAAAGTTTAGAAACCTTTGCGAATCCCACTAGGTCATAATATGTAATCTGTAAAATGTTTGGAGATGTTTTTGTAAAATTATTCAAATTTATAATAATTTCATATAGTCTCTATATATATTTTTGGTAATTTTTAGGGTAAACTAATTTCATGCTATGAAATTTGGGCCTGCTCTTACTTAGACAAATTAAAGACGAATGGATTTATCTTCTTAATATCATGGGAAAAGGAGATGTTTCTTTATTTTCATTTGGAGATATCTGTGAACTATGTAAGCACATATCAAGAGGAAAAGGAAAATATGGTAGATCCCCTCAAGATTCATAAAGTATGTCAGCGTCAAAGTTGGTAAGTCGAGATGAACTTAGAAATTTGCTTGATAATTTTAAAACAGATGTTCTTGGTAATTTAAGTGAACAAATTGATATGCTAAGAATGTAAAATAAGCAAAAAATGGAGAATGTTTCTTTGTCTATAATTTTCCCTAAATGTAGAAAGAAACATGCTTTACTTGAATGTCTAATTGATAATATTGAAATTTGTGTCATATGTGAAATATCACATGTTATTGAGGAATTTCCATAATTACCACGGTTGAAGATAGTTTACAAAAATGATAATGGATCAAATCAAGCACGAGAAACTCTATTATGTAGCTCCAAGAAAGCCTTGGCAGCCTTGTAAAATCGGTATGATGCAAGATCCTAGTTCACAATTTCAAGCTTATGCACAACAATCTCGATGTAATTTGAGCACATCATTTCATTGGAAACCTTTTCCATCGCAATCCCAACCTAAAAATAAATCTTGGAAACAAGTTTGGCAAGGGCCTTATGGAAGAAATCCACCATATCCTCAATCTTTTCCTCACTATGCTCAATACCAATCTCAATGTTATCCATACCATTCATCTCCACCACAAACTCATTTTCAACCAAATTTGACCTCAATTCAACCTTTCTCATTACCACCTATGCAAGCACCCCAAAGACCCATTCCCACTCAACTACCTACAAACCCATTTATGATCCACACAAAAAAAATAACTTAGACCACTTACAATTCTAAGGTACAAAATCTCCAACCGCCTTTTCTTGATCTAAATGATATTCATCTTAGATCAAGAAGAGTATTTCAAAAAAATAATTAACTAGTTGTCATTGAAGAACAACATCCAAAAGAAGAAGATTCAGATGAGGTCTAAGAATCATGGAAGCCTGTTGATGAAGAGCAGTTGTTGGAACCTGAGATTGAAGAGTTTCTTTCATGCCTATCACCATATTCTATGAACGGGGATAACATCACTAAATACTTACATGGAATGATAACAAGAAGCCAAGGAAGACACGATTACATTGAATCTTCATTCAAGACAACCATCGAATCCCAGTTCTCAATTCTTCAATATTTTCTGACATCATCTCAATTAAGGAATACGGTCTTTCATATACTGGTATATATCAAAATGTATCTTTCAAACCTTCATATGAGTTTATTTTTCATCATGTTACGCACATGGTTCCATTGGAAGTATTCCTATACTTGAAAGATATATTTTTTTCAAAGTAGAGTAGGATAGAATTTTATATATATATATATATATATATATAATAAATAAATTCTTGATATGAAAACTACTTTACTAGTGCAATTGGACAAGATCTTTGTTGAAAACCAAACAATTGACGAGCAAAGTTCACAATAAGTTATGTAACTTCATTATGGTTCTGTTGTGCTATTCAAAAACC